>JACBKR010001225.1:0-44909 GCA_014218235.1 Colocasia esculenta
AATTTGAGGAATACTATTCCACTCTGAAGTACACGTGTTCAATGTACAACCAAGAGGGGAGATGTGCATTAATTGACCACCAAATAAACAATTGACTACTTGATATGCCAAACAATTCGCTAACACACGGAATGGGTTACCACAAATACACAACATATATAAAAAGAGATAGAAGAAATGGAAACACATCACAGTACATCGTTATTTAGTGGTTCGGCCACATAAAAATTATGCATCTATGTCCAACCCTCACTCCCGTGACATGACATAACACACTACTCTGAACATGGCAGGAGATACAGAGTATAAATCCCTCCAAACACACACACACGTCAAAAAACACACATATGTTTCAACAACACAATAACTCGCTGTCAAAACCTTCACATACACACGCTAGTAAACTACGAGCACAACCTCTCACACACAAAGAGTATGTAGAAAATATTGTGTGAAGTTTCTCAACCAAAGAACAAGAGAAAAGAATAAGAAACGTAGTTCATAATCCCTGTCTTGACGTTGTTGAGAAACGTCGGAGCACGTGTTTGCACAAGCCTTCCTGGACGTGGTAATATGGTTGCACAATGTACTAGTTGTCCAAGGCTTTGACCTCACACAACAAATCTTGAAGGAGACACCTCAAAGAAGCTTTGATTCACTGGTTTGTCCTTTGACCTAGCCGGGTGCAAGAGTTCGTTCTCCAATGATGTTTGTGGTGCCAACACACATGGATAGGCCTCCCCTTGTATACCCATGAGCCAAATACTTCATCTTGGCCGTGGATCTCAAAGAAACCTCGTGTAAATCCAAACTTGGAAGGAGACCTACCAAACTAGGAAATTGAGTTTCTGTAATCAGTCGACCAATTTTCTTATGTCGATCGTCTGAACTTGGACTTAGCCTTGGGGCTAGACTACTTCTTCTTGTGCATCAAAACCCTGCACCAAGTCGGTCGTCTGATTTTATGAAATCGGTCGTCTGATTCTTGCATTGTCCCAACCCCAGTTAGCATTGGTTACATCGGTCGTCCGACTTCTTCAGATCAGTCGACCAACTCCTGTACTGCTCCAATGTCAAACTGCACTGGCTCGGTTAGTCATCCGATTATGTGTAATCAATCATCTGATTTCTTTGTATTGGTCAACCAACTCCTATACTACTCCAATGTCAAATTACACAGGCTAGGTCGATCATCCGATTTTGTACAATATGTAGTCCGATTTCTTTGTATCGGTCGACCGACTTTCTGCAAAAATGCAGACTTGAAGTCATGTCGAATTCTAAAGTATCAATTAAACAACCACTTACCTTGACCTCTTGTTATGAACTCCACACATCATATGCACCATGTAGAGCTTAGTGAAATATGAAATTTGAGTCAAGGTTAATTAGTACATGAATATCTTCAATAAATCCACATAAAGTACATGTGATACACATAGTCAAATGCTTCTTAAAAATTCATTTTGTCAACTTCAAATTGCATCACATAGCACATGGAGAGTACATCACACTCAAATATGGAAAAAAATGTTAAATGAATTTGAAAAGATGAAAATACCGTTACAGAAAGATTGTGTGTGTACATGTGTGTGTGTGTGTGTGTGTGTGTGTGTGGTGTGTGTGTGTGTGTGTGTGTGTGTGTGTGTGTGTGTGTGTGTGTGTGTGTGTGGTGTGTGTGTGTGAGAGAGAGAGAGAGAGAGAGAGAGAGAGAGAGAGAGAGAGGTGCGGGAGCGGGAAGAGGATTTTAAATTGGAGAAAAGTTTAGTGCACTTTTGTATTACACTTTAAGTGCAATATGATTAGATAAGAATCTATGTGGAACCACTCACACGGGGAGTGATAAAATGACAATTCAATTGTTAGATGCCACATGAATTATTATCTAGTTATATTACACTTAAAGTGCACTACAAAAGTATGCTAAATCTTTCTCTTTAAATTAAGGATAGCTAGGTTAACCTTTTCTATCCTTAACCCAATTAAGCATGAGATTGGATCCAACGAATAGAATCAAATAATAAAGATATTTGTGTTATAATACATTCAAATGCGAGGTGGAAAATTTAATGAGAGGTGAGTTGCAGCTTAATTGATCATAAGATCATACAAAATATTTAATTTCTATCTACTTTAGGGGTATATATGCATATTTATATCTGAAATTATCTATAAAAAAATTCTTGAGATTAAAAGCGTATAAATTGGCCGGAGCTTAGTACCAAGGTTCGCCGTATTGCCCAGATCGACCGTATCGCATTTTCCGTGGCACGGTACGTATCGTACCGTACTGTACCGCTGAGGTACGGTGGGAAAATGACCTGTTTAATTTATTTTTTTAATTTTGTGACTTAGTTAATATTTGAAATGAGTAAATTTCAAAAGAAAATGAGTAAAACATAAGAACATCACATAAAGAGGTTGAAAATATATAAATAAATTTATTTACTCATTTAAGTCAACCCACCACAATCATTTAATATTCATCTAACATACATACAATCATACCAAGATCATGACACAAGCAATTAGTGTTCATCTAAATATTAAGGATATAATCATGATACAAGACAAATACAATATTCATATCGTCTTCCTCATATTCATCATTTTTCTTTACATGAAAAATTATAAATTAGCATCATCTTCCTTAACATGTCACTAAAGACATTTAACAAGTTCTTACCTACTCTTCCTCATCATGCTGAGCATGTATATCCACAAAACCTTCGTAGTAGGGGGTATAACTTCCATCTCCGAACAACCTTACGTTATAAGTGCTCTCCAAGAAGCGCAAATAATCAGCATAAGGCATATAATTTTGATATATGTCTTCGTACATACGTTGATATTCTAAATATTGACGTGTTCCTTGACGTACTATTGTATGCCCTGGTGGTGGAACGATTGGAATTTACATATAAGAACCATCATGACCATACTGGTATCCAGAGGCATAATAGCCACCATATTCATGATGTTCTCTATATGGATCCAATTGTGATGTCCTGAAAAGAAACTGTGACCCTCACCGTGCACCCTCAGATGTTGTGTCGTCCTATGAGCTTAGCCTCTCAAAATCGGATTCAATCCCTTGATAGCTACTACTGTCCACAGGACCTATGTGTCGTCTTTCCTTATCTGCTTGATACCTTTTTGAATAGTTTAGTGGAGCACCATGATCTCGACTATCTTGGGTAGCATGCGTGAACTCAGACTCTAATGAAAAGCGCATGCTACCACCACTACCACCACTACCACCACCACCACCACCACTGCCGCCTGTAGCAGATGGAGAAGAATGATTTGACGTAATTAACCCATAAACCAGCTAGCCTGAAGATCCCAGAAAATGTTTGACGTAATTAACCCAAAAACTAGCTGGCCCGAAGATCCTCTTGTAAACCCATTCAAATAATGTCTATTTGTGTTGAAATTTTAGCTATAACCTATGTAATGGTTTTATAAATTATGGTGATTTTAGTTTAATTTTAGAATTTATTTTACACTGGGTGAAAAATTATCCGGAAAATAGTTGCATCGGCTTAATATAGAAATCCGTACGTCAACAATTTTGGATATTTACATTTCTAATATCACCACATTTTTTTGAAAATTATGTGTTCTCAAATTTTATTTTCGTTACAATTTTTCGGTATCGTCCCGTCGGAGCGCGCACTTCTGAGTATGACATTGGACTATCATTTATTAATGCTAATTAATTTCAGATATTAATAGATTACTATAATTTGTATCGTCTCTTAATTAGTTTATGTTTGAAATTTTATCTCAATTAGACACTAATTAGACCCCTTAAGTGCACACAGAGTTTGTTGCGGTACGACGAATTCTCTGTGCACATACTTCAACGGACGACATTTGGTTTCAAAAATAAAGTCAAATATGAAGTCATCATAATTACTAGAAAAATATATTGATTCTAAAAATATAAATATCATGAGTTATTGATGCATAGATGTTGAGATTAAGTCGACATAATATATTTTGGGACAGTTTTTACTTGACAAAAATTTAATTTAAAAAATTAAACTAAAATTATTACAATTTGTATCACCTATTAATTAGATTATGTTTGAAATTTCATCTCAATTAGACACCATTAGATCTCTTACATGTTGAGATTAAGTCAATTTACTGATTTTTAAGATAATTTTTACTTGACAAAAAATAATTAAAAATTATAATACAATTATTATAATTTAGATTATCTCTTAATTAATTTTGTTTAGTTTTTTTTTTCAATTAGATATCATTTAACACACCGAATACGAAAAAATTACAAAATAAAAATAAAAACCGAAGTTAACAGATCGGATCGTTCCGATCTGCTGTGTGCCGCGACGTGCCGCCACGGCACACTTGGGGGTGACCCGACCGTGCCTGGGGCTCGCAGGCCCCAGGCACGGTGCGGTTCGCCGGTGCTGCCGCGGTATGGGCGGCACGGCGAACCCTACTTGGTACATGTAAAGGGATTAATGTAGTCTATATTTGCAATGTCGTCAACTGCATGCTTTCTCTCCCGTTGACAACTTTGGTGGAGATGGAGATGGGCTGAAGAAGGTGCATGAGAAAAGTGCCGGCATTTGCTTTGGAAAGAGACGACGGCGTCGGAGCAAAGTAGTAGCAGGGGCGGAGGATGGGACGGTAAGCCTCTGCAACTTTTTTCTTTGAATAGTGGGTGCATCTGGACCTTGCGTGTTCAACTGGTTGGCTTCGGATATAGACTTCATCTTGTTGAGGTTAATGATGTGATCCGAGAGAGATGAGTTTACACTTTTTTGTATTGTAATATGACGGGTTCAAGTAGTTATTATGACCTTCGAACTAATATGTGCATAGACAGATTCAGAAATTTTTTCAGTGAAATCACTCTTTTTAAAAAAAGTTTCAACCAAATTAATTTAATGAAAATTTTTAAATTTATCAATAAGATTTAAAAAATCCAATGCGGTTCTTCTCTAGATCCGCCTATGAATATGTGGTACTGTACCAGCTACCAACTCATAATAGAGTTTTGTCTTTTCTCTAGTCCCTTTCTGGGTGTGGGGGTGGAGGGAGTCGCCATCGGGAGGTTCTCCACCACCGCCGTAGATATACTCAAAAATTTTATTGAATGAAGTTGTTAATAATGTAGTTATAATTTTATGTTTTTAATTTAGTGAGATCACTAATAATAAATTTTAATTTTTTATAATTTAACAAAGTCATATTACCTCACTAAATATACTCTAAATCCGTCTATTATATATCCACCGCCCACCCCCCCTCCCCAAATAAATAAAAAAACAAAAATATCCATCTCCTCCTCTACTCCCCCTCCTACATTCCTTGCTGCTTTCTGCACTGCTACTTTCTTTGCTCTTCCTCCGGCCCCTCCACCGTCCTCCCCCCTCTCAGCCAGATCTGCTCCCCACGTCTTCTCCGCCACCCCTTCTTAATCGGTATCCTCCCCACCTTTATTCACGTTTGATCTCCACCTGCTATCTCCCTCCCTCCTCCACCCATTTTGTTACGGGATAGCTCATCTACTCCTTATAGACATAGTATTTGTTGTGGTAAACGTAACATAGGTTGGCTCACGCCGAGGTGACTACTGAAGAGCTTCTCGCCGAATGGTGAGCTGAGACGACCAAGCCGATGTATCATGTCTGAGGCGCGCTTGGCTGACGTGTGACGCTGGTTCTGAGCTCCCAAACTGACCTGCAAAGTCCGCCGAGAGACTTGGGAGGGGAGACACTCCGACGCTCTTGTCAGTCGCTAGCCGAGCAGAATGGCCTAGCCTGGGGTAGAACAGCGTACTTGCGCCGATGGAGTGTCTGCCTCTTATATAGTGTTAGGACACTTATGTGTGAACTGGACGACCCCGCCAATTTCGCTGGGGGGTTACCGTGATTCTCGCCGGATTGGGCGTTACCACCTCCTTGCCAAGTCATCACGATCGTGGTCTTAACTGCAGCAGTTATCAATCCCGTGATCTTCGGACATTACTTTAATCGCCTTGTCCGTCACGTGACCAGTGCTCCGGGGAGCCCTGCGAGTGCGCCGAGCTCAACGTCAGCTTCTTCTGAGGAGGAATTCGTGGCCGAAATTAAGAAGTCGGCCCGAGGAGAAGAGCTGATGATATTTTCGACCTGAATCGTCGGAGGATCGCTGTGGGGCAAGTGCAAGCACGTCTGGCACAAGGTCAGCTACGGCCGACCTTCGAGATCGTCCTCGACCGAGCAGCGTGAGATGGCCCCAAAGAGCAAAGAGGTCACACTGTCCGACCATGAACGTCGGCTGACGAATGTTCTGCCTGCGATGAAGGTTGTCGGCCTGTGTCCTTGATGAGGTCGGCCAAGCCGAACCGACCTACTGGGATATCACCGTATCATTGCCCCCCAGGTGGTTGATGATTGCTCCTTCCTCAGACGTTGATGTCGAGAGCCACACCCCAGCGACTCCCAGGACGCCTTCATTTCGGTCATGGAAAAAGATCGACCTGGCCGTGTTCACTGTGCGGGTAGTAGAGAGACGTTGAGCACATGGTATAGATCTACAGGAACGTCTGTCAGTTCAGAGCGAGAAAGGATAATGCAAGAACAATTAAAAGTTCAAGAAGATAAGTTGAAAGCACAGGAAGAGGAGATGACTCAAATGCGAGAAAAGATTTCTCGATTGGAGAATGTAGCTACGAAGGTGGACGAGATGAGCATACTCCTCTCCCAGATACAGGCGTCACAGGCACGTACCCACCATATACCTCCAGCAATTCAGAGCGAGAGCGATAGCGAGACAAATGAGGCGGCAGATGATTATTCAAATCATGATGATCATATGTCTCTTGATTTCCCTCTTATTTTATTACACTTTCACGTACATTTTCTACTTTTCTGGATATTTGTATAACAATATTTATGCATTATATTCTATGTGTGTGATTGAATGATCTAACGAGCCTGGGTGGTTGCTCAATAATAATATATGTGATTGAATGATCCAGGTGGTTCATACACGAATAGAGTGTGGTAGTAAATTAAAAAAAAATATTTCTTTCTGACAACATGTCAGCGGCTGGAAAGCCGCTGCCAAAGGTACATATGTCTGCGGCTAGATGATGTTGACAAAAAGAAAACATATGGCCACGGCACTTATGACTGCTGACAATAAATATTTAAGGCATCGGTTTCAGCCGCTGAGAAAAGCGACATTTGTCCGCGGCTACAACCCGCGACCATAATATTCTAATGGTCGCGGCTTACAACCGTTGCTGTAAAATCTATGACGGCGGCTGTTTCGACCGCTGCCAATAATACTTTATGTCCGCGGCGATAAAAGGCGCGGACAAATGATATATATGTCGGCGGCGACAGTGAACCGCTGACATAAGATCTGTCCACGGATTTTTTGGCAACGGCTGTGGCAGCGCTTCCATAGCCGTTGATATAATAATATGTCAGCGATTTCTTAATATTTGTCAGCGACTTCCAACCACTGACAAATGTTCGTTCTTTTGTAGTGCACCCAGTTGTCATTAGTATATTAACCAAGCTATGCAAGGTTATTCCAACATGGAAAATTGTCCCCACGCAGGATGTCATTGATACTGCCATAAAGAACCCGGAAAGAAGAATGGAGGTACCAACAGGGCGCAACTCTGCAGCATTGTGTCTTGTTCTCTAACATTAGTTCTGTGCCCTCGTAAATTATATGCAAACGCCATTGCTCGATCAGCGGTGATCTGTAACTTTTATTTACTGTGCAGGTGCGCAACAATCCATACTGCTACAAGGGGAATCCTCGCTTGAAGACGGCGCATGAGCTGCTCCTAGCTAGCCTGGATGTGGAAAAGAAACTAAATGAGGTAAAACTAAGTAGGAGACACTTTAACTTGCCATTATGGTGTATACTATCATGTAGAATAAGAAGCTTGATCACTGTTGTGTAAATATCTAAGAATTATTTTTCTCATAAAATTCTTTTTGGTACACTTCTCACATGTTACTTTTAGTTTTTATGTTTATTTTTTTCCCTGGGTCAAGAACTTTCATGCTTATCACTTGTGCTGTTACATAGGGTTATCTTATCTTTGTAATTGCCAGCAATTGTTCTTCCATGATTTGTGCTGATGGATGAGGTGAACCTTAAAACTGTTCTATACGCCTAAGCAACTACCCATCTTTGCCTGCAAAATCTTATCTTTATCTATATAACCTGACTGCTCTAATAATATGGGTATTCCAGCTACATATCTCCTATGTACAAACGAATATTGCATTGTTTAATGGGGTATGTCGGATTAAATATGCTTAAAAATTAGCAATAACAAAAGACTAGGATATATTCATATGACATAATTGCATCTTCCTATGAATTTTTCATCTTGTGTATGACTAAGATCTCTCTATCCTTCGTTACTTCTTGAAGGTGTCTGTGCCGTTTATTATCGTCCACGGCGGTGACGACGTGGTCACCGACCCCTCCGTCAGCCGCCTCTTGTACGAGTCGGCAGCGAGCACCGACAAGACCTTCAAGCTGTACCCGGGCATGTGGCATGCACTCACCTCCGGCGAGCCGCCGGAGAACATCAAGCTCGTCTTTTCCGATGTCATCGGCTGGCTCGACAAGCGGTCACCAGCGGAGATCTCGAAATCGGAGATGGAGCAGAAGGCCGATCGAACACGACCGGCAGTGCCTGCAGCCGTCGGACGGCAAGAAACCGGAGGCAGTTCCCTGTTATAGGTCTGTGCATGAACAGAGAATATTCATGGGGCCGGCAGACTAGTCACGTACAGGATTAATATAACGTAATTAACGAGGAGTCTGCATCGCGTCAGTTAACTAAAGTGTGATATGGAGATCGCTAAAGAGGGGAAGAGTATAGGGTGCACACACACACACACACACATGTCAGGGGCTAGTAGCCGCTGACATATCAGGTTTTTCTGGTAGTGCTCTCTCTCTCTCTCTCTCTCTACACACACAATCTTTTTGTAACGGTATTTTCATCTTTTCAAATTCATTTAACAATTTTTTCCATATTTGAGTGTGATGTACTCTCCATGTGCTATGTGATGCAATTTGAATTTGACAAAATGAATTTTTAAGAAGGATAGATATGTTTGCACTTCATCGTTGTGGGCACCTAAAAATGCAGGGGGCTTGCACTGGCCAGTCCGGTTTCTCCAAGCAAAAGACCCCCTTAAAACCCACTAAAAGGTCCCCTAAATAGACCCAAGAAGGCCCATCACCCAAGTGACCCATTTCCTCCATGTATGTGGGTCATTTTAAGGGAATGTAACACCTCCCATTCCAACAAAACCTGTTGCGGCAGCAGAGGTGAAGTTGGCCAAAAAGTTTTCTCCTTTAGGCTGGGCCACCATGGTTGACAGCTAGCGGGGTTTGGCTAGTTGGTTAAGTAAACAAAATGTGGGGCTGGGTAAGGAACATTCGGGTTCTCTGGGGTCTGCATAAAGGGGCTGAGGGGCAGGCTTTGGGAGATCTCCATGGAAGGAACTCTCATCCCGCTGGTTGCAAGGAGGAGTTGAAGTGGTTTTCTGGTCTCCCTGTGTGTGTTGTTTTGCAAGCCCGAGGAGAGCAGCAGAGCAGGAGGTCTTCATCGGCTGGAGGAGTTTCCTCCCTGGTGAGCTGCACAGGAGCTTGGGGAGAGCAGCAGGAGGTCCTCCTCCAGCCCTTGTTTGGCTGCTGGCTGCTTGGAAGAAGCTTGGGGCAGCAGTTGTTCTTCTCCCGGGCTTCCATTCTCTATTTTGGCTTGCCACATAGAGGAGGCATGAGGGTTTTGCAGAAGAGGGAAGAGGGTGGAATAGAAGAAGAGGAGGAGGGTGTTTGGCTTGCTGAAGAGAAGAAGGAAAAGAGGGGGGAGCTCCTACGGCTGGGTCTCCACTAGTTCTATCTAAGAGAAGAGAAAGAGGCCAAGAGAAAGAGAGAAGAGGGTGAGCAGGAGGGTTAAAGGGGAGTGAGGGGGTCTGCCATGGCAGCCCCCATTTGCTCTGTTTTTTCTTTGCTTTTTCCTTCTTCATTTATGTAACCTTCCCCTCCCCAAACAGTGAATAGAACTTTGCCTTCCATTATTCCTTGGCATAGCTTCGGTTTTGGTAAGCACATGGGTGTGTAGAAGTGGTTTTAGATGGCCCTTCTATCCCTTTGTTTCTTGCCTTGTTCGCATGAGATCAAAGTCCCTCTAAGAGTATAGATTGTGATGTGTTTCTTCCATGTTTTCTTTTTGTTTTCTTCCTGTTTAAAGTTTTACCGTTTTGTCTTGTTTGAAGCATCAAAAGTAGCAGCCAGATACCCCCCCCCCTTGCTCTCCAAGAGCATCCAACAAGGAAGCCTCCCATGGCCCTGCTTCAGTCTTCCATAAACAGTCATGTTTTAATCGGTTTTACCGTGTTTCTTTTAGCACCTTCACTATGGAGGATGGGAGCCCGATGCAAGGAGGTCATGTAGGACCATATGTGTGCCACCCTTGCTGGGCCCAAGAACAGTTAAGCACTGTTCAAATACCCCTTGTTGCTGCCATGTTTCACTGTCCCACAGGCTGCCGTATCGCTTTTTCACGAGCCGTTGAACAGCAAAGGTCGGGTAGCAAGCATCTGGGATCAGTTTCAGTTCATAAATTGGTTCCTCATATCCTAAAGGCTCTGTCCCCCAAATTTGGTGCTCAAACCCTTCACGGATTTCGAGAACCGAGCCTCGGAAACCTTGCCGTATCGCTTTTCCGCACGGATTTGAACATGAAGGGTCGGATTGCCAGTATTTGGGCCCGGTCCAAGTTCATAAATTGGTTCTTCATATCCTAAAGGCTCTGTCCCCCAAATTTGGTGCTCAGACCCTTTACGGATTTCGAGAACCGAGCCCCGGAAACCTTGCAGTATCGTTTTTCCGCACGGATTTGAACATGAAGGGTCGGATTGCCAGTATCTGGGCCCGGTCCAAGTTCATAAATTGGTTCCTCATATCCTAAAAGCTCTGTCCCCCAAATTGGTGCTCTGACCCTTCACAGATTTCGAGAACCGAGCCCCGAAATCCTTGCCGTATCACTTTTCCACACGGCTTTGAACATGAAGGGTCGGATTTCCAGTATCTGGGCCGGTCCTGTAATCACAGGGATTGTACCCCCCTCGACACAAACATGGATACTAAAACTATAAGCATAGAAAATAGGATGTGATCGCCACCTAGCAAGTCGCCTAAGAATGAAAATGAGATAATGGCTGACTTAAACTAGGAAAAGGAGAGAGAACAGAAACAGACCTGGTGTCGCGGTCGCCATGGGCGCCGCGATAGATTGATGTCGCGTCAGCTTTAGTCGACGCGTCTATGGTCGCGTCACCCTCGGCCGTCGCGTTCTCTGAATGCGGGAGAAATAAGGTAAGGACCTTCTTCTCGTCCTCCAATCGGCCGGAGAACCAGAGCTTCTCGTAGATTTCACCTGCTTGCCTGCCAACCAAAGAAAATCACAAAAACACCCTATTAGAATACGTGAAGCATAGTATCTATTCTCAAGATGAAAGACAGTGGAGAATCATGGTGGGAACGCACCTGGGGTGGTTTTAAACCCTATGGGTGTGGAAAAAAACACCACAAGAAAAAGCGCCATTACCGACAGACATTTTCGACGGATATATATCTGTCACAACTTCCGACGGTATTCCGACGGCTAATATTCAGTTGGAAAATCCATCAGAATTTCCGACGGAAATGTTTCCGTCAGAAATATCCGTCGGTACTACTGACAGTTTTTCGACGTATAGTTTCCGTCGGAAACATCCGTCGGAAATTCCCCAATTCCCTCCCCGCCACCTCCCGCGAAACCCACTCTCTCTCCCGCTCCTCTCTCTCTCTCTCTCACCGCCTGCAGCACCGCCACCCGTCGCCGCCCCGTCCGCCGCCGCCCGTCGCCACCCCGGTCCGCCGCCGCCCATCGCACCTCGGTCCGTGCGCCGCCGCATGGAGCAAGGTGTCGGTCTCTCTCTCTCTCTCGCTCTCTCTCTCCTCTCTCTCTCCTCTCTCTCTCATCTCTCTCTCTCTCCTCTCTCTCTCTCCCGCCCCTTCGCTAGCAGAACCCCTGCGCCCCCTCGCCGGCGCCCCTGTGACCCCGAGCCCCAGCGCCCCCGCCGCCCGCCTCGCCCACCCCACGGCACCCCCGAGCCCCAATGCCCCCGCCCCTCTCCCACCCATGACGCCCCCCCTCGTCCACAGGTGCCCCCGAGCCCACCCCACAGCCCCTCCATCCCACAGGTCTCCCCTCACCCACCCTACGGCGCCCCCTCGCCCCTGCAGTACTGCCCCTTGCCCCACGGAGCCCCGTCCACCCCACAGGCCCCCCTCCACCCCACAGGCCCCCCTCACCCACTCCACGCCCACGGGCGCCCCCAAGCCCACCCACGGCGCCCCCTCGCCCCTGTGGCGTTGCCCCCTCGCCCCTGTGGTGTTGCCCCCTCGCCCCCACGGCGCCCCCTCCACCCAACAGGCCCCCCGGGGAAGCTGCCAGAACCTACAGCTCCAAGCACCCGACGAGTTCGACCGGTATCACCCCGCCGAGGGTGTTCCTCTGCACATTGAGGATTCTGAGGCGCTTCAGGCCTCCCGAGCCCCCCGGGGATGCTCCCATTTAGCCGGCAAGAAGCCAGGCCCAGCACTTCCAGCTCGGTGCAGTTGCCCAGCTGCGGCGGTATCTCCCTGGAGCCGGGGATGAGATGGCAAAGAATTAGTTCTCTTGTTTTGGTGTCTTCGATCCGTACTGACGGTCATAATACTCCACAGTAGCAGCTCCAACCAATGCAGCCAATGTGAGAGCTTGGGCATGAAGCCTGCAAAGTAGATGCAATGGAGATCAAATTTTGGCTTTCCCATACATAGCTGACAGGACCCAAAAAAGAAGTGCGAGGGCTTTTACTGATAGATCATTGAAAAAAAAAAGGAATCCCTGCATTTAAATCGTCATCACACATTATTAAGAATTTAGGAAAATGCTTATTGCTAGACAAGTCTTACAAGAAGTGTGATGTGGATTGAAAGAGAGCAATCCCATTAGTTGGCTAGATTTGACAATGCCCTTTTCCCTCCCTCCATTAATTGCAGGCTACAGCAAGTCGGAAACCCCATTATTGCGTGGTTGCAGGATCGAAGGGAATGGACAAGCCGTTGTGGGGAGCAAATAAGATGGAGAAAAGAAAAAAGGAGAGATCTTAATTTGAAGAGTGAACGCAACAAGGGGTGTGAGGGGAGTGTTGGGGCTGCTCGTTGCTTCGGAGTTCGAGGATGATCTGTGATGGGATTCTGCTTTATATGACCGAAGAGAGTTGGCCGGAAAGCGATGGAAGATTAAGGTTGGGATTTGGGCAGGGTTGGGTTTATTGCTCTTTTCTCTCTCTTTCTTCTTGGGTTTTCTCTCTTTTTTTTCATTGAATAATTACAACAATAATTTTTATACCAAATTAAAATATCCTCGGCTTTATCCCTCGTCATTCAATAAAATACATATTTTAATGAATAATGTGCACTTCCTCCTCACGATAAACAATGCTTAATTTGATATCCATGATACAATTTTTAATCTAGAATGCATATATATATAGTTTATACCATTTAAAGTTTTAAACACACACTCTGATCACTTAGCGGGGGAAGAAAAAAAATACACTCTGTTCAACACATGTTTATCAGACCGGAATATGTAGCTCAGTGAGATATACATTTCTTTAATATGTAATACAAACACTTCTTATCAAGAAATTAACATAGATCTGAAAATATTTTAATTGGAGTACATTTCTAGACTGGAATGTATATCTCATGTCCGGATTCTTGGACGATGTTATCTCCACAAGTTGGTCGATCAGTTCTCACGTCATAATGGATTTGCCTACCGAACTACCTCGAAATGGGCTTTCCTTTTATGTTGACGGGGCCCAATATGTGTCAGGCCCATGTTTCAGCCCAATAAAATGTCATCCCCTCGTAAGAGAATTGAGTTTGAGCCTATCCCAATATTAACTATTTATTTAGGAGGCCCATGTTTCTTTATTATCGAATTATCACATCGTCTGATCTCTGGTATGGAATTAGCAAGAGTATAACATATGTCTTCTCACCTTAATTAAGCATTTCAACCTCTAATCATGATCAGACATTGAACAATTAACACCTATGTAATTAAATCTCAAAAGAGCAATGACAGTATAGTACATGCTTTAGTTCTAGTATTGGCATGATTAAGAAATCATTTTTGAGAGGAGTGGTAGCTTTGAGAGGAGAGTACATGCTGCTCCATTTGACTTGAACAGGTTGTGTGGCAAATGGGGCAGATTGCTGCCCCCATCTATCTTGTGGGTCAACTAATGTCAATGACCTTCCATTGAATTTGGCAGAGTCTTGTTTTATGTCTGGCCTTCAGAGACTGCAACTGAACCCCTTCCACCAAGATTCCCACGTGAATAGTTGGAGGGGAGGGGAGTTTGGGTTTCCTCACACCACTTTAGTTATGTAGGGGATTTCATTCAATGAGAAATTCGTTTATACAGGCCATTCTTCTGCTTACTGGGTACTTGAGCACATATTATTAATCATTCGTTATAGTTAACTAGATGACTTTAATGGTTTTGTGGATTGCTTCCCTGATATTATATGGATTATTTTTAATTACTTAATTTCAGTTTAGTGATTAGTATTGTATTTCTTACTTTAATGCAATTCATGTACATGTATGTATAATTTGGTTTATTATTGAACTTGTTCACATGTATGATTTTGTTTTCATATTTATTTGGGTTTTAAATTTGATCTATGCATGTATAGCATTTTTTCACTGCACACCTCACGAGTGCATGTTAAGCCCGTGTCAATAAACCTTCCCGTTCAAGACTTTGAGATTGATGTGCACGAGTCTTATTTCAATGATGGGAACGTGTATATCTAACTCAAAGTCTTAAATTGTCCCATTTTGGATAGTCTGTGAATGTTTGATCGCAGTTAGGTGGTCGTTGTTGGGTTGAGTGTGAAAAACAAATCATTTCCCCTCATATTTTGATGATGACAAGCTGTGATTTTAATGCATAAAAATTGGAACATGTAAAATTCATCACCTGAAATTACAATATTCAAAAAACATGTTTCCAAGCACATTTATCATTGATATTCATGATAATATTTATCTAATGATTTATGTGTTTATTTTCTCAGGAACAAACATTTTCTGCAAAGGTAGTGTCGACACAACCATCCTTGGTGTCGACACAATGGTTCAGAACAAAGGCAGAAATGTGAAGAAAAGTTCATCTCAGGTCGACACGAGTCCAGAGCAGGTCGACACTAGAGACAGATTCCAGAGAAATATGTGACAGATTGCCATCTCAGGTCGACACCAAATCAGCAGTGTCGACACTAGATAGCCTTCCCAGAAGGCCAGTTTTGCTGTCTGGGACAGCAGGTCGACACCACCTTATCTCAGGTCGACACTAGAGACCTCTTCCAGGGAACTGTTTTGCCAGTCTGGGACAGTGTGGCGACACACCTCAAGGGCAGGTCGACACACTCCAGAATCTTTGTGACTTAAACATCCTCCTGGACACGTGGCACCCTAGGGAGATGTCAGATCAACTTGGATCATGTGCCCACGTACCCCAAGGGTATCTTTCAGATATTTAGGGTATAAATACCCTCCTTAAGGGCACTCATCCTAAGAGAATGCCTCCAGAAACCTGCAAGCGGCGGCAAGAGAGTCTCACCTCCCTGTTCTTGCTCTCTCTTGTGTTTCCACACCTCAATTCACCCTTCTCCAAGCACAAGGATCGAATTTGATCAACATGAAGCACTAGGATCAACTTCAAAGGAGCAGATCAAGTAGAAGCCAGCATTTTGCGAAGCTCTCAAGGAAGATCCCACTATCAAAGTTGCAGAGCATCGGCCAAGGGACTTCAAGTGATCAAGATTCTTCCAATTCGGCCTCTACAAGGGAGTTTTCTTGAAGAACAAGAATTGTCAACCTCGAGTCTCAAGTCTTTCTTGTCTCTTCTTAGCTATTCTAGAAATTGTGCATAACTGTTGCACCAATTTTCTTGAATTGGCCTTAATAGATCAGATCATTGCTAGAGGATCTGAATCTTGTTGTTTTTGTTCTAGCATGTGGTTTGAGCCTTTGTGCTCAGGTTTTTGAGTCGTCGCACTCAAGTGGTGTTGTTGAGCAGTCTTGCTCAGAGTCTAGAGTAGTCTTGCTCTAGGTAGTGTGTGAGTTGTCTAACTCAGTTTGTGGAGTTATCAGGCTCCAGTGTGGGTTGTGTATCCAGGTTGTTTAGTGGATCCTCACTGTGGGTGAGGGGTGGATGTAGGAGTCACATGGTGTGATTTCCGAACCACCTAAAAATCTCTGTGCATTGGTTTCTTTGTGGTTTGAATTTTCTCCTCGTTAGATGAATGCATAGGATCGTTTGAATCATATAATCAACTGTTTACTCACTCCAATTGCTTAACTCACTTAATTTCATCTCAGATCTGTGAAATTTGCTTTCAATCTAACTCTGATTCAAAGGACTTTCAAAATTGGTTTTAGCTTCCGCATTAGTTGGCATAGATCTATTCAACCCCCCCCTTCTAGATCTTGTCCACATCCTTTATCGATCCTTCAATTGGTATCAGAGCGGGTTTACACTTGATCTGATCTGATCTGAGTAGTTTCTGAGTGTTCTGTGTTGCTTGTTTGCTTCTTGTTTGTTTTGCTTGCTGAGTGTTCCTTCATTGCACCATCTGTTTAATTAAATGGATTCCAGAGGATTCATAGCTGAGGGTCATTCCATAAATAGGCCACCATTCTTTAATGGAACGGACTATTCTTATTGGAAAAATAGAATGCAAGTGTTTCTAAGAGCCCAAACTATGAAATCTGGAAAGTAGTGGAAGTAGGACCCTATGAAAACCAGGGAGAGGAAGATACCTGACTAGGGAACAAATAAGAAGAGCTACATTGAATTATAGTGCCATGAACATGATTCAATGTGCTGTTCGCCCCAAAGAGTACTCAAGAATCTCAATGTGCAAATCTGCCAAAGAGATGTGGGATAAACTTGAGTTACTCTATGAGGGAACATCTCAGGTTAAAGAAACCAAGGCTAACATACTTGTCTCTGAATATGAGTTGTTCATGATGAAATCTAACGAGACAATCTCTGAAATGTTTGCCAGGTTTATGATCATAGTCAATGGACTGAAGGCCTTAGGTAAGGACTATACGTGTTGACTTGGTAAGAAAAATTATGTGTTCTCTCTCTTCAATATGGCACACCAAGGCCACTGTCATTGAAGATTCTAAAGACTTAACCAAATCTCTTTGGATGAGTTGATAGGATCCTTAATGACATATGAAATTAATCTAAAGAGAAATGAGGAACATATAATCAAAACCAAGCAGTAGCATTAAAGGCCTCTTCAAGTAACAAAGACAAAAGTCAGGATAAAACCAGTTCTGATGAGTCTGAGTCAAATGAGGATGAAATTGCCCTCATGACCAGACAATTCAGAAAATTCTTGAAATATAGAAAAGGAAAATTTTCTGGTAAAAAGAATAATCTTCAGGTAAAAGAAACACATCCCTTTCTAATGCAAACTCTAACAAGAATAAAATCTGACGAAGTTGTCATTGCTACAGGTGCAACAAGCCAGGACATATGAAGGGAGAATGTCCTGAAAACAAAAAGGAAAAGCACAAGAAAATTCACAAATTCAAGAAGCCGAAGGCCATGGTAGCCACTTGGTCTGATGAAGACAAGTGAAAATGAAGAAGAAGAAAAATCCTCAAGCTCTGGAAGTGAGGAGATTTGCTTCATGGCAAACAGCTCAAATGGAAAGGTAAGCACTTCTTTTGAAGATTTTTCTGTTGAAGATTGGTAGGATGCTTATGTAGAATTGTTGAAAAATATTCTGAAATGAGAAAAGAAAATAAACACATCAAAAAGAAAGTTGAAAACATCTTGCACAATCAAAACTTCAACAAAAGAATTTGTGAACTAGAAAATGAAGTGATAGAATGAATGAAGAAAAAGAAAATCTTCTGAATCTGATTGATGAACTTAAGCTAGCCTCTCAAAAGGCCACCAATGAATTCAAAGACTTATCTGAAAAGCTAGAAAAAGAAAATCAAGATAATAACAAAAGATTGAAGAAATCAAAATCTTGGAAAACCAGCTAAGACAAAAAGATGAAGTCATTGAAACATTCACAAATGGAAAAGATAATTTGGAGGCCTTGTTAGGAACAAATATGAAATCAATCTCTCATGGACTAGGGTTTGATAAACAAAAATCTAAGAAAGACAAATCCGGTGAAAAGAAGGATAAAGCACCACTAATCAAATTTGTTAAGGGCCTAGTCTTGAAAATACAGAAGTCAAATAAAATCAAGCAAAACACAAAAAAGTCCAAAAACTCAGAACAAAGACAACAACCACGTCGACACAATCTCCTGACAGGTCGACACCAGTCCACAATAAGAAGGCTTCTGTGGCTGTGTGTCGACACCAGTTCGGACAGGTCGACCTGCTCAACATCAACCAAGAAAAACCACAAAATAAAAAATTCAAATAAAAATTCAAAAATGAAAAATCCAAGAAATCATGATAAAAAACCTTGGACCTCCAAGACAGCATATCAAGCTGATTGGACCAATTCTTGGAGCCAATGGTATAACAATCCATGTTGGTATCATCCTCAATTTTTCTATCCAAACTTTCTGATGTACCAACAAAATCCTTGGATTCCACCTCCTCATCTGAATCTCGGCTCAAATGAAACACCCCTCCTATCAAAAACAAAAACACTGGTGTTTTCATTCCTAAAGAAAAGAAGAAAGTGAAAAAGTCAGAGAACACCAATGTCATAAAACCAAAATAAAAAACAAGTCAAATTTGGGTGAGAAAAGATTTGATAATGTTGTCCAAACTTCTGATGGTCCCAACTCTGTTTGGGTACCAAAATCTTCTCTCTACTAATTGTTTTTGCAGGAAGGTCGTGCACCCAATTCAAATGTGTGGTTTCTTGACAGTGGTGTTCACGACATATGACTGAGATAGAGCCAAATTTTCTTTCCTGCTAGAAAAGGAGGGAGGTTCAGTAACATTTGGAGGTAAAAATAAAGGAAAGATCATAGGATCTGGAAAGGTTGGTCAAATTTCCTCAAACTCTGTCGATAATGTTTTATTAGTTGATGGTTAGATTACAACCTGCTCAGTATCATCCCAACTATGTGACAAAGGTCACAAAGTTGTGTTTGAATCTGATTTTTGCAAAATAATTGATTCATCAACTGATAAATTAAATTTTTTGGAAAAAGGGAAATAATGTTTATATGATTGACCTTAATAAAACTTTTCTAAAAATCTCTGTTTTGTTGCAAATAAAGATGAAATTGCATGGACTTGGCACAAAAGACTTGGCCATGCAAGTTTCAGAACAATGAATAAATTGTTAAGGCTGAATTTGGTTAAGGGTCTTCCTGAATCTTTCTCTAACATTGAAAGTCAAGTTTGTGATCTGTGCCCAGGAAAACAAACAAGGAAATCTTTTAAGACCTTCAATGAAGTACTCACATCTAGGCCACTAGAACTACTCCACATGGACCTTTTTGGACCAATAAGAGTTCTAAGTCTAAGTGGCAAAAGATATGGGTTCGTAATCATTGATGATTTTACCAGATTTACTTGGGTTATCTTTTTGTCCCACAAAAGTGATTCTTGCCTTGAGTTCAGGAAATTCTGCACCACTGCCTTAACAAATTATTCAATAAAATCAAAAATATTTTGACTGATCATGGGGGTGAATTTGAAAACCAATCTTTTTCTGATTTGTGTGCTGAACTTCATATATTCCACAAGTTTTCTTCACCAAGAACTCCAGAACAAAATGGAGTTGTGGAAAGAAAGAATAGAACTCTTGTGGAAATGGCTAGATCCATGCTCTTAGAAAGTAATTGCCCAAATCTTTCTGGGCTGAAGCTGTAAACACACAAATCACATTCTAATAGAGCCTTGATCAGACCAAAAATCAGAAAAACCCCTATGAATTATTGAAAAACAAAAAGCCAATGTTTCTTATTTAAAATCTTTTGTGCAAATGATATGTACACAATAATAATAAAGAAAATCTTGACAAGTTTGAAGCTAAAAGTCAGGAAGCCATCTTCCTTTGCTATTCTGAAGTGTCAAGAGCTTTTAGAGTGTACATTTGAAAAACAAACTGTTGAAGAGTCTCCTCATATTATATTTGATGAAAATTCCTTTTCAACTAACACTTCTAAATCTTGCAGGGAAAAACAAGACAGTGAAGAGGATGACTTCATTGTGGACTCTTCACCAACTGTTGAGGAGCTTGAAGACATTGGTGAGAACTTGAACACCAATTCACCATCTTCAAGTGGATCAGGTAACATTGCTCCAGATTTAGATAACCCCTCAACAGGTAACTACTGAACATCGAATTTTGAGAGATCACCCATTAGATAATGTAGTTGGTAATTTGAATATAGAGTTAGGACTAGATCATCCTTCTTGCTTGTAATTGAAGAAGACCCACTAGCTCTAATTTCCCAGATTGAACCAAAGTTAATTGATGAAGCTTTATCAAGTTCTGATTGGATTAATGCCATGCATGATGAACTTCATCAATTTGAAAGAAATCAAGTATGGAATTAGTACCTAGACCTAGTGACCAAACAGTCATTGGCACTAGATGGGTCTTCAGAAATAATTGAATGAATCTGGTCAAGTCATAAGAAATAAAGCTAGGCTAGTTGCAAAGGGGTACAATCAAGAGTTTGGAATTGATTTTGAAGAGTCATATGCCCCTGTAGCTAGACTAGAAGCAGTTAGAATTTCCTTGCTTTTGCATCCTCCATGAAATTTAAATCTATCAAATGGATGTTAAAAGTGCATTTCTCAATGGATATATCAAGGAAAATGTTTTTGTGTTGAACAACCTCCTGGATTTGAAAATGAAATCATCCTAACCATGTTTTCAAGCTTAATAAGGCTCTCTATGGTCTTAAACAAGCTCCAAGAGCTTGGTATGACCGTTTGAGTTCTTTTTGCTTGAAAAAGGATATTCTAGAGGTAATGTTGATCAAACTTGTTCACAAAAACAATCAATAAAGAAATAATTGCAGTCCAAATTTATGTCGATGACATAATATTTGGATCAACCAATAAAGGCCTGTGTAATGAATTTTCCAATCAAATGAAAAATGAATTTGAAATGAGTTTAATGGGAGATCTAAAATTTTTCTTGGGATTGCAGGTTAACCAAACTCATGAGGGGATCTTCATCAGTCAAACCAAGTATGTCAAAGAACTTCTGAAAAGGTTTGACTTTCAGAACCTCAAGCACTCCAACACACCCAATTGCTATAAATGCTAAACTAGAAGAAGACTCAAATGGTAAGTCAGTAGACCCAAAGACCTACAGAGGTATGATTGGTTCTCTACTTTATCTTACAACTTCTAGACCTGATATTCAATTCAGTGTGTGTTTGTGTGCTAGATTTCAATCAAATCCTAAAGAAAGTCACATGCTAGCTGTCAAAAGAATTTCAAATATCTTGTTGGAACATGTGATTTAGGAATTTGGTATCCTGCTAATTGCAGTTAGATTTGATTGCCTATTGTGATGATGACTATGCTGGTTGTAAATTAGATAGAAAAAGCACAAGTGGCTTGTGTTTGTACTTAGGTGGGTGCCTAATCTCTTGGGCTTCTAAGAAGCAACATTCAGTTGCTCTGTCCACTGCAGAGGCTGAGTATGTTGCAGCAGGTAGATGTGGAACTCAAATCTTTGGGTGAAACATCAACTTCTTGATTACAACCAAGAGTTAGGTTGTGTTCCCATCCTTTGTGATAACACAAGTGCAATTAATCTGTCTAAAATCCCATTCAGCATTCCAGAACTAAGCATATTGAAATTAGGCATCATTTCTTGAGAGATGATGTAGCAAAGAAATCTTTTGAACTCCATTTCATAGAAACTAAAAAGTAAATTGCTGACATTTGCACAACCCCCTTCCTGACAGTAGATTCTCATCCTTAAGGAGAGAACTTGGTCTTTGTAAATGTCCATTGGGATTGGGTTGAGTGTTAGGCATTTCCTGAGGGGGAGTTCATTGCATCATCATACTCATTTGCTTCCTTGATTCATATCTCTCTCCACTTCACCTCTAATTCTTTTGGTCAATGAACACTTCACCTCACATTGTGTTGAACTTCTTGGTATATCAAATGGTGATTTGAAGAAGGACAAGTTCTGCTTGTCTGGACACTTTCACTATGCGAGAGTATATGTCTCCGCCAAGTACCAAGAAATGAATATGCAATTGTTGAGGGGAGTTTTGTTGTTCAAAGAGAATTATTTCTATTTCAAAAACTTGCATATCTCTATTCTGATGAAAAATGGTTGAAATCCTCATCTCAGGGGGAGCTAGAAAATTCACAAGTCATATATTTTGAAAATTTCAAAACTTTTCGTACATTACATCAATTTCCTTGCATGATGTCCTCATTCAGGTGTCTAGAGTCTCAAAATGATCCTTTGAGTGATCTAGTTATTCATTTGTCAACTCTCACCTATATTATTCAAAACATAGAAATTCAGATTTCTTTCAAAGACTGAAGGATAATGTGTGCCTTGAATCTAAACATGTTTTTTGTTTACAATTGATGTTGGATATATGATATATCTTTTGTCAAAACTCTCCAAAATCTGTCATTTCACAGAGCAATGGCACATGTGCTGAGAAACTGCACACCTTCACAATGAATGAAGTGCCATGTATGTCATGAGGCACTAATGCTATCTCTGTTCAAAGGGGATTAAAAATTAAAAATCAACACAAAATAAATATGCCCATTTTTGATGATGACTGAGTAACTGGAAATATTGGTGTCTAAAAAATATATATTTTCATGTCAAAAGGTCATCATTTACCCCTTTGAGACTTGATAATGGATAAATCTTTAGTATCCAGGACTATAGTGTGTGAAAAGCATTAGTTCTTGAGTGAACAAGATATATCTCATTTGATAGTTTGTTTCAAAAACAAAATGTGTATATCTTTGGAGAATTGTTTTAAAAGAATCACTCTTATCGATCATCAAGTTGTTCTTAAAAAGATGTTTATTTTCAACACACTTGTTTTAAGTCTAAAAGATTTTTATTTCTTTGGAATTGAAGGATATGGTAGTGTGTAGTTGATTTATTAAATGTATTATATCCCTCAAATCATCATTTTAATGACTCAAGTCACTGAATGTTCATATCCTGTTTGATATTGTGTAAAGCTTGAATTGTGTTGAATTTTCACAAATTTAACAAATGAATTTTTTAGTCTCTTAAATATCCTTGAAATGATTATTCCACTCATTGATTATCATTATAAAGATGTCCCAAAAGTCACATAATTTTTCCAGACTCAAATCCAAATTTTTCATCAGGCCAGGTCGACACTACTCCATCTAGTGTCGACACACTTTGACTCAGGTCGACACTGCCATCCTCTAGTGTCGACACTGACCCCCTACCAGACTTATTAAACCGTGGGCGCCGGTTAAGCACAAGTTGTTCCTGCGGGTAGGTTATCCAAAACCCCTTTTTCTCTTCTCCAGGTCGACCCGACGGTCACTTTCTTCCTGAATCCGACAGGATTTTGAATCCTCTCCATCTCTTTCTCTTCTCCAACTCATCTCCATCCATCTTCTCTCATTCCTCTCTCTCCATCATCCCCGATTCCACTCTACTTCAATGGTGCGCAAGCAGCTCCTTGCCGTGGTGCCAGGTCAAGGGCTGCGGCAAGGCCCCCTCCACCGGATGAGGTTCCTCCTACTGAGAGGAGAACCAAGCGTTGCTATGATCCTGCAGCAGCCAGGATCTTCATCTGCTAAGAGGTAGGGCATCCTCTTCTGGTCAAGGTCAAGGGTCTATGTATCCTAGGAGGAAAACCTGGACTCTTCTTCTGAGTTTCTGAGAAGTCCATAGCCTCATCCTCATCCTCATCCACATCCTCATCATCAGCCTCCCAGCCCTCTAGGAGACCTCCTTCCAAACCTTAAGTGCCGGGAAGACCATCCTGAAACCCAGGGCAGTGGATTTGGATGACAGTGAACTCATTGCTGCATTTCCTGAAGTCTTGGACTTTTTCAAATTCCAGTCTTGGCAGTCTTTCATATCAGAATTTCGTATCATTTACCCTAGACTTGTACAAGAATTCTATCAGAATTTGGAATGCACAGATGAAGGGTACAAGTCCAAGGTTAAGGGAATTGTCATAGACATGCCAACAGACATAGCAGCTCTATTTTCAAGATCCAGATGAAGGTGAAGACTACCATCACTTTGAATTCAACCTTCATGAAGCCTACACCATAATGACTGGTTTGCCTGCAGATGAGACTGATATTAAGTAAACCCATGTCACAAAATTCAATACCAACACCTTTCCCCCTGTGTTGAGGCTTACTCATCACATGCTCACTACCATCATCACCCTCAAGTGGTGGGAGAGATAGGCTGACAGACATCCAGAGATTTGTCCTTTTCTGTATGAGTAAGAACCTCAAGATAAACTTCATGTAATCATGTACCAGATTATCTCTGAGACCACCAGGGCAGACTTGCATAGATCACTTCCCTATGCAGCCCATCTGACTGCAGTTTTCAAGCACTTTGGTGTGCCTCTTGACAATGAGAAATCTGAGAAGATTCCTAAGTCCAATATCTATTGCTTTAAGCATGTTCAGAAATTATGGGCTTTAGGATTGTTGGTGATCAAGTGAGGAGAGGGCCAGCTGCAGTAGAGGCCCCTATGGTTCAGGAGGAACAGCCTCAAGTCAAGAGGAACAACCTCAGTCCAAGAGGAATAGCCTCCAGTCCAAGAGGAACAGCCTCCAAGGCAAGAGGATCAGCCTCCAGAGGATCAATCTCAAGTTCATGAGGACCAGCCTCCTCTACATGAGGATCAACCTCATGTGGCAGATGAAGTTCAGGAACCTTTCATTGCCCCTCACTCTCCTCAACCTCAGCCCTCCTCCTCCATGAACCTTGAACCTGAAATCCAACATTTTCTCCACACCTCCAGCTCAAGCATCCTCTTCCTTTGGTGGACCTTCTGTTCCACCAGAGTTGCTCACATTCCTAAATGACAAGTTTGACACTTTGAACACATCTATTCAAATCATGTCAGTAAATTTTGAATTGAGGATTCAGAGATTGGAGAACACAGTATCTGCTAAATTCATTGAGCAAAAGGCAGCCTCAGACTATGCTGCCCAAAGGTTCAACAGATTGATTGGGACATGGCAGATGCTTCGATTGAGCTGAAGGAGCACCAACAAAAGTTGGAAATAGTTCTTCAGGGAATTTTGGCAAATTCCCAAGCTGATGTATTCAACACAAGCAGACACTATCTGAGATCAGCAAACAAGACTATCATTTGCACATTTAGTGGATGACTTGGAAAGCATGAAGAATCTCTCTCTGCTCACATAGATGGAGAAATGTCTGCACTCAAGAAAGAATTCAAAGTCTTGAATAGGCCTGGTTGGTCAGCTGGATCTTCATTTCATCACAGCCCAATGTCAAAGGAATTCACTGCAATTCAAGCTGCCATGTCAGAGAACTCAGAGAGAATAGAGCATCTTCTACACACAAGACTCTCAACTATCCAAGCCAAATGAAGTCTAGTCTAACTTCAATGCAAAAGAGGCTAACGATATTGAGACTATTTTGTTACCCATTCCTCCTCCTCCTCCTCCCCAATAATGTATTCTTTTGATAATGTCAAAGGGGGAGAAGTTTGTTTGAAATTGTAATGTTCACATCTTGAATGAAATGAAATGAATAGAAATTTCTTGCATATCTTGTGCCTTGAATGTGATTGCAAATCTTTTGAATGACTTGAATGTGATGAATGCTTGTCAAGCTGCTTGACCTGTGTATTTCAAATGTGTATAAATCTCAATGTCACTAAAAATGTTCAAAGGTCCTTGACAAGTTCAAATAAAAGAAAATGAAAATGCTTGAAATCACATCTCATTGAAATCTCCCAATTCAAAATGAACTTAATGTTGCCATCATCAAAAGGGGGAGATTGTTGGGTTGAGTGTGAAAACAAATCATTTCCCTCATATTTTTGATGATGACAAGCTGTGATTTAATGCATAAAATTGGAACATGTAAAATTCATCACCTGAAATTACCATATTCAAAAAACATGTTTCCAAGCACATTTATCATTGATAGTTATGATAATATATTTATCTAATGATTTATGTGTTTATTTTCTCAGGAACAAACATTTTCTGCAAAGGTAGTGTCGACACAACCATCCTTGGTGTCGACACAATGGTTCAGAACAAAGGCAGAAATGTGAAGAAAAGTCCATCTCAGGTCGACACGAGTCCAGAGCAGGTCGACACTAGAGACAGATTCCAGAGAAATATGTGAACAGATTGCCATCTCAGGTCGACACCAAATCAGGCAGTGTCGACACTAGATAGCCTTCCCCAGAAGGCCAGTTTTGCTGTCTGGGACAACAGTCGACACCACCTTTTCTCAGGTCGACACTAGAGACCTCTTCCAGGGAACTGTTTTGCCAGTCTGGGACAGTGTGGCGACACACCTCAAGGGCAGGTCGACACACTCCAGAATCTTTGTGACTTAAACATCCTCCTGGACACGTGGCACCCTAGGGAGATGTCAGATTAACATTGGATCATGTGCCACGTACCCCAAGGGTATCTTTCGGATTTTAGGGTATAAATACCCTCCTTAAGGCACTCATCCCTAAGAGAATGCCTCCAGAAACCTGCAAGCGGCGGCAAGAGAGTCTCACCTCTCTGTTCTTGTTCTCTCTTGTGCTTCCACACCTCAATTCACCCTTCTCCAAGCACAAGGATCGAAGTTTGATCAACATGAAGCACTAGGATCAACTTCAAAGGAGCAGATCAAGTAGAAGCCAGCATTTGCGAAGCTCTCAAGGAAGATCCCACTATCAAAGTTGCAGAGCATCGCCAAGGGACTTCAAGTGATCAAGATTCTTCCAATTCGGCCTCTACAAGGGAGTTTTCTTGAAGAACAAGAATTGTCAACCTCGAGTCTCAGGTCTTTTTGTGTCTCTTCTTGGCTATTCTAGAATTGTGCATAACCTGTTGCACCAATTTTCTTGAATTGGCCTTAATAGATAGATCATTGCTAGAGGATCTGAATCTTGTTGTTTTTATTCTAGCAAGTGGTTGTGAGCCTTTGTGCTCAGGTTTTTGAGTCGTCGCACTCAGTGGGTTGTTGAGCAGTCTTGCTCAGAGTCTAGAGTAGTCTTGCTCTAGGTAGTGTGTGAGTTGTCTAACTCAGTTGTGGAGTTGTCAGGCTCCAGTGTGGGTTGTGTAATCCAGGTGTTTAGTGGATCCTCACTGTGGGTGAGGGGTGGATGTAGGAGTCACATGGTGTGATTTCCGAACCACCTAAAAATCTCTGTGCATTGGTCTCTTTGTGGTTTGAATTTTCCTCCTTTAGATGAATGCATAGGATCGTTTGAATCCATATAATCAACTGTTTACTCACTCCCATTGCTTAAATCACTTAATTCATCTCAGATATGTGAAATTTGCTTTCAATCTAACTCTGATTCAAAGGACTTTCAAAATTGGTTTTAGCTTCCGCATTAGTTGGCATAGATCTATTCAACCCCCCTTCTAGATCTTGTCCACATCCTTTATCGATCCTTCAGTCATTTATTATGTGTTTGTATTATTTGTGAAATTTCGAGTGCGTCTACTCACTTCTCTCTGATATACCTTTATTGATTTAGAATATTTTCTTAACCTTATTAGTAAGTGTTTAAGAAATATCTTAATAAATAAATATTTTTGGTATATCGGAGAGGTGTGGGAGATGCTACCGAAATTTTCAGCAAATAATACAAACACATAGTAAATGGTCATCTGAGTGTGATCAAATTCACAGATGGGTAAAAAGTGATAATCTTAATAATTATCCTACCTATTCATTTTGACTTACTCAAGATGTGAGGGTGTGTTGGATTTTTAACTCGTGACATGACATTTAATCTGTGTAGGAAAAAGATCTTATGAGAATCGGTCATGGATGTACCGTCGAATAGTGAATGGTTGTGACCCGGGAGTTTAAAGACGGAGTTGACAGTTTTTTTGAGTTTGCATTGAGTAATTTCAGTAGCAGTTGATCCGATGGGTAACATCTGATGTCCGTGTTCGTCTTGTAAGAACAGAAGTGGATATCGACATGGGATATGCAGCATCATTTGATACGAGAGGATTTGTTGCCCATTATGAGTTATGGTCGTCTCATGGTGAGTTGAATATTCAGTCGTCTGCACCAGCTAATTACTTTGCCTCCACAAGTACCTACGTATTCATGAAGATCAAAAAATGAAGAAGTGCCGAATGATACAGCTCAGAGATTTTATCAGTTACTCTTCGAGATGCTGATGAACCATTTGGGAGGGTGTGAGAAGCATACACGGTTGTCTGTAGTGTCGCAGCTACTGAATTTGAATCTGAATTCATATGAGTGAGAGTTTTTTTGACCGGCTTCTCTTACCGTCAAGAGCATTCTTCCTCAATCAGAGAGGTTACCTGTTGACTTTTACGTGCGAAGAGATGGTGAATGACTGGGGCTTGGTTTTATGAAAATTGATTCATGTCCGAATCACTATATGCTGTACTACAAAGATGATGCAGATATACATCATGCTGTATTTGTAAGCATGATAGATTCAAGCCCAAGAGAGGGGACAAGTCAAAGCGAAGGGGTTCTTTCGTAAGTCATTGCGGTACTTTCCGATCACACCCAGATTGCAGCGGTTGTTCATGTCCTCGAAGACAACTGCACATATGACTTGGCATGCAGAAAGAGTCTGTCATGACGAAGGTGAAATGAGTCATCCTGCCGATGGTGAAGCTTAGCTCATTTTAGCCGTAGTCATCCTTCTTACTTCCAAGGGATCCACGCAACGTGCGGCGGGTTTTTATGCACAGACGCTTTCAATCCATTCGGAGGCTCGGTGGCATCTTACTCATGTTGGCCAGTATTCCTAACACCGTATAACCTTCCGCCAAGCATGTGCATGAAGCGTGAGAATCTATTCTTTCATTGCTGATTCCGGTCCAAAAGTCCAGGAAAAAATATAGACATATATCTTAGACCGTTGATTGATGAGCTGAAATTGTTATGGTCAGATAGGGTTCTCTCTTATGATGTATCCAGAAAATAAAATTTCAATTTGAAGGCTGCATTAATGTGGACATAATGTGTGCTTTCCACAATCGGACAACATGTTATGCTAGAGCACACATGGGAGGTTGGCATGTCCTTATTGCATGGAGGATTCTAAATCATTTATGTTGAAATCTGGGGAAAATCATGTTGGTTTCGATTGTCATCGTCGGTTTCTACCGATTGACCATCCTTTCCGAAACAAAAGGATTCTTTTATGAAAATACAATTGTGATGGAGGAGGTAGATATGGAACGGGGTCTGTGGAAACATGGCGAGGCGGGTCCGAACTTACCGACTGTAAGACAACTAGATGGTAGTACCCACAAATCCCTGCTTTGGGAAGGATCACAATTGGGTGAAGCAAAGCATCTTTTGGAATTGCCTTATTGGTCAACACTTTTGATACGACATAACCTAAACGTCATGCATATAGAGAAGAATGTTTTTTATAATGTGTTCAACACATTATGGATGTTCAAAGGCCAAAACGAAGGATAACGTCAAGGCACGTTTGGATTTGAAAGTACTTTGCAGACGTCAGAATAGAGCTGCAGCATGTTAGTGGAAAAGTGGTGCAACCTAAAGCTGCATATGTGCTGGGGCCAGACAGATTAAGGAAGTGTTGCAATGGTTGAAGCAATTGAGATTTCCGATGGATATGTCTCAAATATTGCCCGTTGTGTAAATGTCAACGAGGGAAAATATACGAAATGAAGAGTCATTACTGCCATGTTTTTATGCAAAGACTGATGCCACTTGCTTTTCGTGAGTTGTTGCCGAAGCAAATATGAGGAGCAATGACTGAGCTGATTCAATTCTTCAAGGATTTTATCTGCATCAGAAGTCAGACTTCATGACTTGCAAAATATGGAGCAAAATATAATCAGATAGTCTGCAAATTAGAAAAGATATTTCCTCCATTTTCTTTGATTCAATGGAGCACCTGATCATCCATTTGCCATATGAGGCTAGGGTCGGAGGACCAGTATAATTTCGATGGATGTATCCGTTTGAGAGGTATATTTCTATATCTCAATTTATTCACATTACGACGATCTTTTATATTTCATATATATGCATTTGAATTATTGTCGTAGGTGCATGCACGATCTTAAGATGAAAGTCCGCAACAAAGCACAAGTTGAGGGCTCTTACCCAGGCGTACCTCATTGAGGAGATATCAAACTTCTGTTCGATGTACTTTGACACGGAAATACGAACCCGACGCACTCAACCTCCACGTAATGATGATGGTGGAGATTCTAATGTGTCGGACCGACTCTCTGTATTCAAGTGTCCCGAACGGGCGTTCGGATATTCTTCTACTCGCGCATTGGAAGACAGAGAGTTGGTAGCTGCGGAGATCTACATCTTCATGAATTGCGCAGACAACTAGACCCCTACATTGAGTAAGCTCTCAACACTTATGATGTACATCATTTGATTGCAATGCTGCAGAACTGAAAGGCTGTGTGACATTTACATTGCAGAGAGTTTGACTCGGTTATACTGCAACAGAATCCACGTCTAACTGACGTGTAGGTTGAAAGGAACGGGAGAAGTCCTTTCCTACTTGGTTAAGATCTCGAGTATGTGTCTAATATTTTGAAACATAAGTGTTATGTTCTTATGCATATTTAGTTGTTGTAAATTTTTCAATGTCTGTCTATTTTTTTGATAATAGTTGAACAAGGTTTTATTACCGATTCAAGAGTCTCAGAGATCAGTTATGGCCCCTCGAAGATTGTACGTGTCTATCCAGGCTACATTGTGAATGATACAGATTTCACACGAGAGATTATGGACGGAATAAGTCTACGATGAACAACGACGTATGTGTGAGGGAAGTGCCTACAATGAAAATGAATAGACTATATGGCATTCTCGAAGAAGTCATTGAACTGCAATTTTTTGGACAAGACAACAATGTATTTGTGACGGCCCTCATTATACCGGTACGGTTATACCAACCCACGTCGGTATAGTGAGTCTGCCAGCCACAGTGGACATTTACCCACGATACAAACAGCTGAGATACACGCGAATATATATAACAGAGTAGCGGAAGTAAAAGAGAACTATCTCCATTCATTCATCATCCACATTAAACATACATGCAGTTTACAATTTCAAAAGGAACTAAAATTCACATGATTTAAATTGCTGAAATAGAGATACAAATGTCCACATATTACATTCTTTTAATGATAGTTCTAATACAATGTCCAAGTACATACTAAGAAGTACACAATCACAAGATCTCAAAAACTGGCTAGTCTCCACGCTCGGAGTCCGTCTCCGCTGCCTCCTCCGAGTTACTGTGTCACCAACTATACCTATACGCCGAAGCAGGAGTGAGTCCAGGGACTCAGCAAGTAACACTATGCATATATACACGTACAAGTCCTAGTGGTTTCTACACGCACATTACACTTTACAACACATAGCATGCTAATCCATTTACGTTTTCAACCTATCATGAAGGTTCTACAATTTTATACATACGCATGCTTTCAGATTTCAAAAATAACATTCACCTATCACATGGTCTCTATTCAATTCACTCATGGGACTTTAACCCAAAACGTGAGAGCTATTGACATGAACAATTTACATACATGAATGGGGAACATAATTAGCATGGATTCCACATGTTCTTAAGTACATACATAACTTTTTATCATACTTTAGGTTGCTGGTTTCACATGGTTCAATGACTATAACCTACACATGAAAGCTACAACGTTGCTTAAACATAACACATGAACAATCCATCACGCCATTTTACTCACATACTCATTTGTTGTCCCTAACATGGATTCTAAACACTTTTGCACACATAAACATGAGAATAATGACATGCATTTTCTGAATTCACTTGGTTTCAGATTTAGTTTCACATGGTTTCTATAACACATTTACATATCTAAGATTTCACATTTTTCTTTACACTAGGTTCCTCTTTTCACATGTTTACACTTTACACATACACATTCACATATCACTTACACATTTACACATGGTCACATACACTTTACACATTACACTTTACACTTATTTTAGTGCCGTGACACATAGTCCAAACCACCAAAGAAGGACACACACACATCACATCACATAACACATAGACGCCATCTAGGCAATACAATGGCGACTCTTGGACTGCGCAGACTGGGAGAACAAGTCTCCACCCTAACCAGTGGTACTTGTCCACCTCCAGGATTTCCCCCTAATGCCCTTAGGGTCACTTAACACAATGAACTTTCTCAGGGGACTTTTCCCTGATACGGCTCCACTGCCTTCTCGGAAGCAGTATCACATTGGCACAGTTTACACTTTTACACATCACCGTTTTACACATGGTTTTACACTTGACACTCTTCATTACATTCACTTTCTTACTCACACGAACACCTCTGTTTTTACTAACATGGTACTACAGAGTTTTCAAGGGTTAACACACAGTAGACACCTAATCATGCTGGTTTAACACAAATAAAATCACATTACGATCATATGTACGAATTATTCCAATTCACATGAAAACATATAACTTTTTATTCACTATTCCAATTACCTGAAATTTTAACCACATGCTGTTTTCGGGTTCAAAATCATACCCTCAATTTTTCAGATTTTTCTGAGCTAAATAGGATTTACAGAAATCAAACACCTAATTAGCACATTATTCACATTTACGTTAACATGGAATTACACATCATGCAATTGCCACTTGCTATTTAACCATAAGCTACCAACATATGCATGAAATTAGAGTACAAAATTTCTCTAATTCATACATCTATGGATTTAACACTACGAATCCTTTCTACATACTTCTATTTTATCGAACCGAAACTATTAACAAATTGCACAAACATGGATAAGTTTCCTAAATTTGCAAACACACATGCTGACCCACAATCTTCATGATTAGACCGAAATCAAGGCATTCAACTCACTGTAGTCATGGAACATGGGTTTGCAAAATTATCTACAAGTCATGCTCACAAGATTAAAGACACCATTTTTCCACATTCACCATCACACCACATTCATTCCAACCACAATGCACAATATACATAGCTTATAGGAATACCATATATCCTCATCACGGAAATCATAACGAAATTAACGTATAAGAGGACAGAACAGCTCACTGTTCTGTCCTGACGAACTAGACGGCGGTCTCTGGCCGCTGACTCAGAGTCAGCGGCATGGTCGATGGACGCCAAGGAGAACTGGGCGTCCAGGGACCTTGCGTTTACTCAGGTCTGTGCAGAAACACAGACCCGAGCTCTGAAATTCGGTGAAATGGAGGGTCTAGGACTCGAGGAAAATTTCATAAAAATGTTAAAAACCTCCTAGACTCATACGGGACACCATAGATAGGTCACTTGCCTTTCAAATTTTCTTCTAAGGATTTAGAGGCTTGGTGAAGACCTCCTTGGGCAGTCCAAGAAGTTGCAGAACCTTCCTCTAGATCGCCTTCCTCCGGGTTCCTGGTTGATCTCCTCGCCGAGGGGATGATGGGAGGCCTTCCCCTATGCTTCAGCTTCCTCCTTGATGCAGAAGATCTTCAAATGAACCTCCAAGGGGTCGGATTTGGGGGTTCAAAAAGGGGTTTTTCTCACAGAAAGCTCTAGGTTTTTCTCTCCTCTTCTCTCCTCTTGCAAGGGTGAAAATGAGAGTGGGAGAGGCCATTTCGGGTTTAGCATGTAGGAGGGCCCTCACCCACTCACCATGCCGATTAGACAACCTTAGAGCCTTTGGGGGACATCCCCCCAATGGTTGCCATGCCTTGTTTCAGAAGACAGCAGCTCTGCTGCGCATGCAGGCCAGAGAAGTTGGCGTCCAGATCGCTGGAACGCCGAATTAGGGTTGGCGTCCAGGCTGGACGCTAACACCACCTCAACGGCCTGGGGATTGACGCCAAAAGGCCTTCGGCCAGAACCCTTTTATGCAGAAACCATGCATACCAAGCTTCTATACATGCAATATGTACATGGTATTATATTCACACTATCATCATGCAATACATACATTATTACGTTTAATATAAACACATGTACACGTATTTATACTATTTTAATATCCACGTAAATACGTACATACATACTCAACACAATATACACACATAAATACGAAAATACGACGGAAATTCGAGGGTCTTACACCCTCTCCCCCTTAGGAAAACTTCGTCCTCGAAGTTAGAACGCACTACTCAATAAAAGGGATACTTCTTCTTCATCGCATCCTCAAGTTCCCAGTAGCCTCCTCACGTGAGAAGTTCCGCCATAGAACTTTCACCGACGCGATACTCTTGTTCCGGAGATGCTGAACCTTCCGGTCAAGAATGGCTACTGGCTGCTCGACATACGAAAGATCTGACTAGATCTCCACTGGTTCATGACTAATCACATGAGACGGATCTCGGACATCTTCCTGAGCATAGATACGTGGAATACTGGGTGAACGCTAGCCAAAGCTGGGGTAAAGCTAGCTCGTACGCCACGTTGCCCAAACGTCTGAGAATCTCATATGGGCCCATGAACCTAGGTCTTAGCTTGCTATGCCTACCAAATCTGACAACTCCACGAGTAGGCGATATCTTCAAGAAGACATGATCGCCAACCTCGAACTCCAATCCTTTCTCTCCTGTTGTCGGCATAACTCTTATGCCTATCCTGTGCCGCAACAACCTTTTCCTGATAAGCTGAATCTTATCCGAAGTTTCCTGAACCAACTCCTCCGATCAACTGCCTATCACCAGTCTCCTCCCAACATAAAGGAGATCTACAGGGCCTACCATACAACGCCTCGAATGGAGCCATTCCATACTAGCATGAAAGCTGTTGTTGTATGCGAACTCCACAAAGGTAAATGACGCTCCCAATCATCCTTCCAATCCAGAACACACGCTCTCAACATGTCCTCGAGCGTCTGGATAGTCCTCTCGGACTGTCCATCGGTCTGGGATGAACGCCGAACTGAGCTTAAGCTCCGAACCTAACGCATCCTGAAGACCCTTCCACAATCTCGAAGTAAATCTCGATCTCGATCCGAAATGATCGACTTCGGCACACCATGCAATCTAACGATCCAAAATGATCTCTTCAGGTCTTGATACATCTTAGTGTTACCAGAATGAATAGAGAATCGCGATCTATGACCTCCGCTAACACATGCTCACCACATCTACTACATCGGGACACAAACGCGGTGCTGAAATCTAATCACACCGTCCTCATCACGAGCAATACCTGCCTTACCCACTAACTCTAACAATCTAGGATCGGCTTTCCCTGCTCAATCACCTCATCCAAGACTGAGGATCTAAGGGATAGCTGAGCTACAAAAGCCTGACACAACGATGGCTCTAACTCGTCATAGAGCACGCTGCATCCTCCAACATCTTCCAATCCTGCTGGAGCGAAGACCTCTTCCTACTAAGAGCATCCGCTACGACGTTCGCCTTTCCAGGATGATACTGAAGGTCGAAGTCATAGTCCTTCAAGAACTCAATCCATCTCTCTGCCTCAGGTTTAATTCTTTTGGGAGAAAAGATACCTCAGCTCTTGTGGTCGGTAAACACCTCAAATCTGACACCATAAAGATAGTGCCTCCAGATCTTTAGTGCATGAACCACAACTGCTAGCTCTAAATCATGAGTCGGATAGTTCCTCTCATGCTCCTTCAATTGACGAGAAGCATAAGCTACTACCCTCTCTTGCTGCATGAGCACACACCTAAACCAATCCGAGATGCATCCGTATAAATGGCAAAGCCTTCTAGACCACTGGGCAATACCAATACCGGAGCAGAAGTAAGCTTAGCCTTCAATAGCTGAAAGCTGCGCTCACATGCTTAGACCATACAAACTTCTCACCCTTTCTGGTCAGCTTTGTCATAGGGGCGGCGATGGATGAGAAACCCTCAATGAATCGCCGATAGTAACCAGCTAACCCAAGGAAACTACGAATCTCCGAAGGAGTCTTGGGACATCCCAATCCATAACTGCCTGGATCTTTGCTGGATCAACAACTACACCACGCCGGAGATAACATGCCCGAGAAAGTGAACCTCGCGCAACCAGAACTCGCACTTGCTGTACTTTGCATACAGTTTGTGCTCACGGAGAACCTCTAAGACTAACCTCAAATGCTGACGATGTGTGGTCTCATCCGGAGAATAGACCAACACGTCATCAATAACACAACAACAAAGCTATCTAAATACGGACTAAACACCCGGTTCATGAGATCCATGAACGCTGCAGGGGCGTTGGTCAATCCGAAAGAAGAACCAAAAACTCATAATGTCCATAACGGTTTCTAAATGCCGTCTTGGACACATCCTCACTCCTAATCTTCAACTGATTACCCAGATTGCAAGTCAATCTTGAAAAGACTGATGCCTCTCGCAACTGGTCAAACAGATCATCAATCCGAGGTAAGGGATACTGTTCTTTACCGTCACCTGGTTTAGCTTTCTATAATCAATGCACAACCGAAGTGACCCTCTTTCTTCTTGACGAATAATACAGGTGCGCCCCAAGGGGAAACACTGGGGCGAATAATCCCTTATCGAGCAATTCTTGCAATTGCTTCCTCAACTCGGCTAATTCTGCAGGGGCCATCCGATATGGGGCCTTCGAGATAGGAGAGGTGCCTGGAAGCAACTCTATAGTGAACTCTATCTCCCTATCCGGTGGCAATCCAGACAGTCATCGGGAAAGACATCTGGAAAGTCCTGCACCACATCGATCTCTGCAAGAGTCAGTGACGAACCAGCATCGGGTACTAGCATAACGCTGGCAAGAAATGCGTCACAACCCCCTTGTTCACCATGCGCATCGCCTTCAGGCAAGAGGACTAACTTTCCCGCTAAGTTCTTTGGCAAGGGATGAGAGAACTCGTCCTCGCCAGGAATGCGGAAACAATCTTCTTCCTTCGACAATCCACTAACGCATAGTGCTCCTCTAGCCAATCCAGACCAAGGATACAATCATAATCCTTCATCTTGAGCAAGAAGAAACACCCATCTAGGAACCTATCCTCAATGCACACAGGTAACGACGGAATGCACTTCCTAGTCGATACCGTACCCGCAGGGGTGTGCACAGACAAGGGAACCTCTAACTCCTCAGACTCTAAGCCTGACTCTAGGGCTAACTGCCTAGCGAACCACTCGGAAATGAACGAGTGAGTAGCACCCGTATCAAACAAAACCCGAGCGTGCACACCGAAAAGTAAAACTGTACCTTTGGTGACATGCTCCGCCTGCTCGGCGTCCTCACGAGCTAACGCAAACACTCGAGCTGGGCTCGAGGCCTTCCTGGTCGTCCTGTAGCTGGCGCGGCTGCCGCTACTGCTGGTACTGGCGCTCCTCGTTGAGCTTCCTGCTGAAGTCTTGGGCAATCCTTGATCTTGTGGTCGCTGCTCCCACACTTTAGGCATCTACCCGCTATTAACCAACACTCCGAACCTCCATGGGTCTTCCCACAATGGGGTTCTTCCCATGGGGCACTCTCTTCCACCGGGGAACGTATAGAGGGTACCTGATAGTTGCTGACTGCCACTTGTTTCTGCGGTGTCTGGTACACCGTCTTCCTCTTGTCTTGCCGCTGGAAAGTTGCTGCCGCCTCTTCTGCGATGCCTTCTTCTCCTCTAGATACTGCTCCATTTCTCCCTCCTGTCTGCAGGCTGCGCTGAGGCTTCGTCTAGCGTGCGGTGGTCGAACGCCACGACGCTCGACCTCGTCTCAGGGATGGTTTGAGACCCATCACGAACTTCTTGGTCTTCCTGCGCTCATCCTCTACTATGTGCGGTGCATATTTAGAGAGTTCAGAAAACCTTGCCTCGTATTCTAGGACGGTCATCGATCCTTGCGTCAGGGAAAGGAATTCTTGCTCCATCTTGTCCTGGATGTGCTCTGGGACGAACTTGGCTCGGAGAGCCTCATGAACGCGTCCCATGACACATCACTCTCTGCTCCGTCCTCGAAGCGCGTACGCAGTAGGGAGGACCACCATACATCAGCTCTCTCCTGCAACACACCTTCATAAGCTCTAACTAACAAACAACAACCAACATTCAAGCATAAACTAAAGCATACCTGTAGCATGTAGGTGGCTAAGGTCACCTTGTCCTCGTCAGGACCCTGATAGCTCGGAAGATTTTCTCGATCTCCCTCATCCAGCTTTCTGCCAAAAGCGGATCACTCTCCCCCTTAAGAGGGTGGGGTCATCCTCTTGAATCGCTCCATGATGGGAAGTCCACCACGGTCCTGAGCTGGGGCATGAGCCTGCTACATTAAACAACAAGCAATATACAATAAACACAATATCATACAATTCAAATAGAAGACTACTTAGTTGTTTTATCATTTTACCTGGGCCTCCAACTGGGCCTGGAGTGCTGCCTGAGTGTGTGCCTGGGTCTGCATGGCTTGCACCAGACCTTGCATGAGCACTCCATAATCCACTGGCGGCGGTGGGGGAAGCACAGGACCCTGTGGGGCCGGGGCCTGCTGCTCCGCCCGCTCCTCACGCCTCTGCTCGTCGTCGCGAGCTGGCGCACCTCCACGTCGTCCACGGGAAGCCATGGCTGTAATAAAATTTCAGCCACTATTAGAGCTAGGTTACTAAGCTTTCTAACCCTTTTCTTATCTATTTTTCACTTCTTATTAGTGTTTTCTACACATGTGGACATACTTAGCATGCAATGGGGATGATGACTTAGTTATATTCATGTGTAATCTCAACCGGTCGCTCTGATACCAATCTCTGTGACGGCCCTCATTATACCGGTACGGTTATACCAACCCACGTCAGTATAGTGAGTGCTGCCAGCCACAGTGGAGGCTTGGTCGACGCAGCGGGAGGCCGAGGAAGGGTCGAGTGTATGGCTTTGGGGACAGCCTGGATACTCATCCATGTTGTCCTCATATGCGAGTTCGATCGCTTCTCCGGCATACGCGAGTTCATCTACTGCGCCCCCGTCAGTGGTGTAGAGGAGATTAGAGGCCTCATTTGGGAAGAGCTACATGCACATCTGCAGACACAACAGACAGAGCTACAGACGCAGTTCGGCGATATGGTTCAGTAGTTGATCTCAGCCATGCAGGGAGTACGCCCCACACAGCCAGCACCTCAGGTCAGTATTAGTATTAATTTTATATACTTTGGATGAGATGAAACCACTAAAGAATGTCAACAGGGGAAAAAAGAAATCTAAATTAATTAACCTAACATAAGTGTAAAGGGCGTTCAATTGACGGATCTTAAAAAACTTAAGTCTAAAGGGTCAAAACACACAACCCGGGGGTCCAAACTCCCAAATAGGGATCGGATCGGCGTGCCGTTTTCTCCAACACGACCGGTGGGTTAAAGTGACGTGTGGGAACTAACGGAATCCAATTGGATCTCCGGATTGGGTTGGGCATTGAAATGACAGATCTAAAAAACACCCAAGTATATATAAAGGGTCAAAACACACAACCCGGGGGTCCAAACTCCTAAATAGGGATCGGATCGGCGTGCCGTTTTCTCCGACACGACCGGGTGGGTTAAAGTGACGTGTGGGAACTGACGGAATCTAATTTGGATCTCCGGATTGGGTTGGGCATTGAAATGACGAATCTAAAAAACACTCAAGTATATATAAGGGTCAAAACACACAACCCGGGGGTCCAAAATCCCAAATAGGGATCGGATCGGCGTGCCGTTTTCTACGACACGACCGGGTGGGTAAAGTGACGTGTGGGAACTGACGGAATCCAATTTGGATCTCCGGATTGGGTTGGGCATTGAAATGACGGATCTAGAAAACACCCAAGTATATATAAAGGGTCAAAACACACACAACCCGGGGGTCCAAAATCCCAAATATGCATCGGATCGGCGTGCCGTTTTCTCCGACACGACCGAGTGGGTTAAAGTGACGTGTGGGAACTAACGGAATACAATTTGGATCTCCGGATTGGGTTGGGCACTGAAATGACGGATCTAAAAAACACCGAAGTATATATAAAGGGTCAAAACACACAACCCGGGGGTCCAACTCCAAATAGGGATCGGATAGGCGTGCCGTTTTCTCCGACACGACCGGGTGGGTTAAAGTGACGTGTGGGAACTGACGGAATCCAATTTGGATCTCCGGATTGGGTTGGGAATTGAAATGACGGATCTAAAAAACACCCAAGTATATATAAAGTGTCAAAACACACAACCAGGGGGTCCAAAATCCCAAATAGGGATCGGATCGGCGTGCCGTTTTCTCCGACACGACTGGGTGGGTAAAGGGACGTGTGAGAACTGATGGAATCCAATTTGGATCTCCGGATTGGGTTAGGCATTGAAATGACGGATCTAAAAAACACCCAAGTATATATAAGGGTCAAAACACACAACCGGGGGTCCAAAATCTCAAATAGGGATCGGATCGGCGTGCCATTTTCTCCGACACGACCGGGTGGGTTAAGTGACGTGTGGGAACTGACGGAATCCAATTTAGATCTCCGGATTGGGTTGGGAATTGAAATGACGGATCTAAAAAACACCCAAGTATAAATAAAGGGTCAAAACACACAACTCGGGGGTCCAACTCCCAAATAGGGATCGGATCGGCGTGCCGTTTTCTCCGACACGACCGGGTGGGTTAAAGTGACATGTGGGAACTGACGGAATCCTATTTGGATCTCCGGATTGGGTTGGTCATTGAAATGATGGATCTAAAAAAAACCCAAGTATATATAAAGGGTCAAAACACACAACCCGGGGGTCCAAAATCCCAAATAGGGATCGGATCGGCGTGCCGTTTTCTCTGACACGACGGGTGGGTTAAAGTGACATGTGGGAACTGACGGAATCCAATTTGGATCTCCGGATTGGGTTGGGTATTGAAATGACGGATCTAAAAAACACCCAAGTATATATAAAGGGTCAAAACACACAACCCGGGGGTCCAAAATCCCAAATAGGATCGGATCGGCGTGCCGTTTTCTCTGACACGACCGGGTGGGTTAAAGTGACATGTGGGAACTGACGGAATCCAATTTGGATCTCCGGATTGGGTTGGGCATTGAAATGACGGATCTAAAAACACCCAAGTATATATAAAGGGTCAAAACACACAACCCGGGGGTCCAAAATCCCAAATAGGATCGGATCGGCGTGCCGTTTTCTTCGACACGACCGGGTGGGTTAAAGTGACGTGTGGGAACTGACGGAATCCAATTTGGATCTCCGGATTGGGTTGGGCATTGAAATGACGGATCTAAAAAACACCCAAGTATATATAAGGGTCAAAAACACAAACCTGGGGGTCCAAACTCCCAAATAGGGATCGGATTGGCGTGCCGTTTTCTCCGACACGACCGGGTGGGTTAAAGTGACGTGTGGGAACTGACGGAATCTAATTTGGATCCCCGGATTGGGTTGGGTATTGAAATGACGGATCTAAAAAACAACCAAGTATATATAAAGGGTCAAAAACACAAACCTGGGGGTCCAAACTCCCAAATAGGGATCGGATCGGCATGCCGTTTTCTTCTACACGACCGGGTGGGTTAAAGTGACGTGTGGGAACAGACGGAATTCAATTGGATCTTCGGATTGGGTTCGGCATTGAAATGACGGATATAAAAAACACCCAAGAAACGATGGATCTAAAAATAATATCTAATTAAACTTGAGAAATAATCACATATTTTAAATTTAATTTTTTAAAATAATATATGTCTTTTAATTATTATTAATGTTTCACATATTAATTTTTTTTAATATAGGATCCACCTCCGGCACCTGACAATGACAAGGCAGGGACATCAGACGATCCAGCAGATCTGTCTTGACTTTTTATATTTATTATTTTGTATGGTTTTATATTTATTGTATTTTATGTTGATCATGAGTATTTGTGAAATTTATGAATATTGTAATAGGTTTGAAAAATATTTTTATTTGTCAATTCTAAAAAAAAATATACAGCACATTCCGACGGATTTTCCGACGGATGACTTTCCGTCGGAAATTCTAAATTACCGATGGAAAACATCGGTCGGTAATTCCGTCTATGGTTCTGATGGTAGTTTCCGACGGTTTATTGATTTACCGACGGATTGTCTGTCGGTAAATACTGACAGTATTTCTGACGGTATTGCCGACGGATTAGTCCGTCGGCGTTTTCCGACCGATTGCCGACGGAAAGATGCGTCGGCTTTTTCCGATGGATTGCCGACGGAATTCTCTTCTGTCGGTAATTTCTGACCAATAATTCCGACGGACCGTTTCCGACGAGCTTTAGACGGAAATCTGTCGGAAGGATCAGTTTCCGACGGAATGCCGTCGGATTTCCGACGGATTATTTCCGTCGAAAAACCCGCATTTTCTTGTACTGAAAAATATGGATGAATAGGGAATGTGCTCTAGTCTAGGATAACACAAAAAAATGCATGTAGAAATAGGAGAATGGGAGGAAGAAGAAACTGAGCCCCATTGGGCGACTCCCTAGCGTAGGTATGACTCCAAGGATGTGCGAGAGCTCCAGGAGATCATTGGAGTCGCCCTCTTCACGTTCCGTGCTCCGTTAATGGTGAAATAGCGGCTTTAGGGAGTGGAATGTGAAGGGAAAATTGCAAAATGGGTGGCTGTGGTGCTAAGTATGGGTGAGAGGAAATTTCGGCAGTCCTTCGGGGTGGTAATGAGGCTCTCTTCGTCCTTGAGGAGGGGCCTTGCTTATAAAGAGCTTGGGACGAGAATTACTCCCATTATCTTTTCAAAATGGTTTTAAAAAACCTAATGGGAGATAAAGCCTTATAAAAATCGGATTGAGAGTCCTTAGCAACCCTTGGGGGAGTCCCTAAGGCTAGGATCCTGCCCCAAGGGGTAGGGATAATCTTTAGGATTGAGTTGAGTTCAAAGGAGGATAAATAGGGGGTAGTTATGGAGGCCCCTCCTTGGCTTCCACTTTGCAGGGGAGAGAAGTGGAGGTGGAGTGGAGATGTCACGAAGTGATAGCGGAACGGAGATGACGCGGAGTGGACTGAAAAATAGGGGCCAAGGTAAAGAGACACCCGATCTTAACTAACAGGCAATTGGAATCTTTGTGAAAGCCCCGAGTCGGTTGTTCGGGTAGAATGCAAAGAAGAGCATAAGTCTGGACGAGAGGAGAAAAGAAGAGGACGATCAACCCCTCGATTGAGAGCTACCCTGGCCGATTGGCCTGTAGGTTTCGTTTTTTGGAAGGACATGTGCGTGCCAGGCAGGTAACTCATGACTCTATCTTGGGAGCGGTTTGCAACCAAAACGGATCAAAGGAGTAGGATGAATAATTGGATAAGGAATCCAGATAGGGAAATTCTTGTCAATCTGACGGGAACAACTTACTCGGAGGTAAACCTTCCGATTCGAAGTGGAATTGGATTTCTTGTTTGGAATTTGAAGGATGATTGGGCACTCAACAAGAGCTCATCAATGGTCAAGAATGAGTCAGGAAAGCTCAAAATCCTACATGATGCATGCTGGGCTAAAAATAAAAGAAATCATCAAAACGAATGCAAAGAAAAGGAGAAAGTAGAAAATATATCAAGGATAATATTGCTAAGCCAAATAAGAACGGGTCAAGAGACTACTCACAACCGCAGTGCAGGCCTGAATCTATCGTCCCCATGCTTTACCAACTCAACGGCCTGTCCAACGATTAACAATGTGCACCTAGATTATCATCGTTTTTGGTAAAGGGGAACTCAAATCCCAGAACACATTGAGAACCAGCCAGTCCTTGAAATGATATAATAAATAGAATACTATATAGTAATGCGAGGAATAGGGAAAGAAATACAATACTGACTTACTTGCGACGAAGTCTTTTTTTGATTTTCTGAATTTTTGATTTTTTTTTTTGCTTTTGTGTTGTTTTTGTTTTTTTTTGTTTTTTGTTTTTGTTTTTTTGTTTTTTTATTTTTGATAAGAAACAAACACAATGAGATAACAAACACAACAATTATAAATAAACAAACAACCTATATACACAGCTTAGAGATGAAAACAACCCCTCGGTAGAGAGGCGACATTCTGGATGACCGCGACCATGTCGCGTCGCAGCGCCCTGTCGCGACATGGTCGCATTAGATTGCGGCGTCGCGACTCGGACAGAGCTCGGAAAGAACAGGAAACCGGAGTTTACCCTTATCCTAAGACATCTAGACTAACACTAGGACTCATAAACCTCTTCTAATCTTATCCTACCAACTAGTTTCGAGATTAGAGTGGGTTTCAAACTCTTAAGACTCTATAAATAGGGGAGTTGGGGGTGCTAATCCCGCAGCTAACCCCTGGCATCCTCTGCTTTTCAAGCTCAAGCTCTCTTCGACTACAAGAAAAAGCGCTTATAGAGATCGATTTAGAGACCGAAAATTTCGGTCCCTATTCGGTCCCTAAATAGGGACCGACTACAATCGGTCCCAAAATAAATTTTTTAGAGACCGATTCAAAATCGGTCACTATTTAGTCCCTAAATAGGGACCGAATTCAATCGGTCCCAAAATATAGAGACCGAATATCTTAGTCCCTATCGGTCCCTAAATAGTGACTGAATAGGGACTGAA
>JACBKR010001226.1:0-43379 GCA_014218235.1 Colocasia esculenta
GGCACCCTCGTCGCATTTTGAAGACAGCGCCAGAACCTTGATATTGTTCATATACCCCTGTTATAATTGCCATTTGACCCTTGCTTTATCTTAATTATGCACTGTATGGTATAATGTCACGTCCCGAGAATTTCACAGCGGATATTAATAATAATTTGGAAATAATTCGAGACGATATCCCGAGACGTGGACAGTCGGCAAATAAGCCTCTAGCTAGCACGCACTAAATGTGTATCAACATACATCATCATAGGGCCCAAATATTGAACTCAACTAATCTTTTATTCAAATCTCAACTTATTGTATGGAAACTATTAGGACTAAGACTCAATAAAAGGAAAATTACACTTATTCCTCACTTCCTACTACATTGTTCTAACACTCAAAGCAAACTACTATAACGAGACTCATAGTTGGAACGCTCATCACTCGGACGCATTCCCATCCTCGACTTGCTCTTCCTCTTGCACTTCATAGTCACCTAGATTGGGTAAAGGTAGGGGATGAGCAAACTAGCCCAGTAGGATTTATATCTCAATGTGCGGGCAATGATATAAGTGATTAGCAATTTAGAACTAGGTAAGCACGATGAATGTCATGATATGCATGTACGAATAAAACTCATTAAAACATGATACATGAAACAAGCTAGAGAGAGTGATTATGATAGAACAAGATTTGTGAACAAGATGACAAGATAGAACTAGCAATAGATCACTTTGTACAAGCACGCAAGATTTCACTTGATGTCAATAGTTTTCAAGAACGCAAGATATCAATAATTGCATTAAATGCAGGATGGCCATATCACGCAAGCAAGCACGCACGAACACGAACTTTTAACACGATTCACTTAATCAGGCACGAAGACACTAATGTACACCAAGAAAAGATCCTCAAGAATGTACACTAGGACACGTGTATGTGGTTATTGTATCTATCATTCAACACGCACGCACGACTCCCAGCGCAGATGCAACGCCAGTAATCATTATACCCCATGGTTAACAGTATATTATGACTCTCCGTCATTGGGGCTAGACTGGAGCCCTTGGACACACGCCGTGCCCTGTCAGCAATCTCACTAAATTTTAAATGTAGATATCCACAGTCATAATAATGGCCAATGAGAGTTTCAATAAGTGAGCAAGTGTAATGTCATGTTCACGATGATGATGAGAACAAGTAATAAGTAAATTGAACATGATTTCATGATAATAATGGTCAAGATATAAATTTGGCAGCATAACGGCACAATTTATACTTTAATTCAATCTTTATTAATGGCTTTAGTCTAGATTGTAAATCACACTCACGAGAACAAGAAGAGAAAGGAAGTGCACGCTATCTCTAGGGAACTTCAATGGTACAACCAACTCGTCGGCCATGTGGGAATCCATGGTCAGAGGAGATTTACGGAGGCCTTGGAGAAAAGGTCACTAGTCTACCGATTCGGATTGACCGGTAGAGAGCTTCCAAATCCCAAGAAAGGGCTGCCTAGATGTGCAAGTGTGTAGTGATGTACGTGTTTCAATCTCAATCCATCGGTCTCAAACTCGCGGAAAACACTTAACATGATAGCATGCAATGAAACTATGCACTTAATGAAACATGGATTGCAAGATTTTAAGATAACAATTTATCATTTTAAGAAGCTAGAACAGTTCAAAGAGTTAATCAATAGTCACATGAATAGTCACGTCATTAAGAAAGCAATTAGAATAATGTTCGTGTACTTAAAGCTTTTTAAATGGGTTAAACACTTTTAAGCCATTAAAATAACCATCATGCAATAATGATCAGACCTAAGACATGTGAATTACACGCTAATATCATATTAAACAGACCACGGGTATAGCGGTAAGATTTTCAAGAAGACATGTGGTTTCATGTAAAAATCCTGAGATCGCGACGGTGACTTGTAAAGGTCGCGACGGGGTCAGATCAGAACGCGACAGTGCCTTGTAAGGATCGCGACAGGCTTGTCAGATCAGGCAGGCAGATCGCGACGGGTGCATATGAAGAAGGTGACATGGCTATCAGACCCGGGGGTCAGGTCGCGACGGACCCCAGTAAGGGTCGCGACGTGTCGGGAACAGAACGCGACAATGGCATGTGAAGATCGCGACGGTGCAGTCAGATCAGGCAGCGAGATAGCGACGGGGCGCTTCGTCGCGTTCAGAAAGCGACGGGTATACTGTCGCTATGACACCTCAGAACGCGGCCTATCGGGCCATCGCGTTCACAGGGTCTGCGCCTGGATCTGACAAAAAATGAGATGTCTTGGATTGCGGTCCAGAACTGCCTTATATTGACACAGGGTGCTTAAAAAATATAGAACAAATCGTACAGTGCATGAAAAATAACGAAACTAGTTTTAAACCAACCTAGACATGCAACGGTGCTTCCAGTAAATCGGAATTAGAAAATAATGATGGTTTCGATAGACTTTAATCAAGTCAAACACAACGTAATACCAAGTGCAACCTGAAAACGTAGTTTCATGCAGCAACCCTCTTACCACGCTTATAACTCTCTAACTAATGACCTTTAGACAAAATGTTCAACACAAAACATGACGAGGACAACTAGAAGAAAAACTTTCATGTTGTGGGTTTACTCTAATTCGGTCTTGAATCACATGCAACATATAAAGAACGGGAAAAGCCCTAACAGTGTGGACTTTGGCAAAACGCTTATAATTCAAAATATACTCATTGAAACTCGATGAAACCAGTGGGAAACGAAAGTTAACTTGATGCTCTACACATTGGTATAGGATAGGTTAAGATTTGGCCCGATAAAACCTACCTTTTGGGTTGATGAAGTCTCGTTCTTCAGAAATCCCATGTTCAGACCACTATTGTAGAACGCTTAATACTCCGTGTATACTGCATGGAATTTGGGCATTCCACTTGGGTTAGAACGTAGACTTGACCCTCGTTCAGGGGTATATGCCTTGCACGATGGGATTTAGGTTGGCCTACCTTAGCTCAACTCCAGGGGACGGTTTGTGCAGGTCGCAGCAGACGAAAGGGGGAAGAAGATGGCCTTCTTGTGGTCGTTCCACAGCTCCCCAGCCACCAAGAGCTCCTCCACACGACCCCAGCAAGTTCTAAAACTCGTCCCTAGGGTTTGGTGAAGAGTATTTAAGCAACCATGGTGTTTAGGAGTCCTATTGTAACTAGGAAAGAAAGGTTGCGGGATTGGTTTGTGTCTTTCAAAATTTGATGATCTCTCCCTCCATTAGAGAGTCTTGGCCATCAAGCAACCTCCATGGGTGGGTAGGCACGAATTTGGGTTGCCAAGATTGCAAGATCTCTTCCCAATCCCATTCAAATTACCTCTTCCTAATTTCAGCTTATTTAAGCTACGAATTTCCATGCATTTTCTTGCTTTATTGGATTTTTGTGTCATATGTGGTCATTGGCCCAATTAAGATATTGGGTCATTAATATATAATGTTGGAAGTCTCTCCAACACTTTTATTTAATTTTTCATTGTGTCGTATTTCCGTGTTAACGATTTTTCGACTTGTTTCCTAATTTGGATAATCGGTCACATTAACTCTTAAACCTAGCCCAAATGATTTTATTGACCCAAATTTCTTAATAGGTCATTAGAGGATATTTTTTGAAGTCCATATATGATTTTTATTTAATTTCTTGACTCATCCAAGTACGTGTGATAATGATATGTCGACTTATTCATGAATTACGATAATAAGACGCGAAACACTTTAAACTTGGCTAATCTGATTTTTCTGGCACAAATTTATTTGTCAAACATTTAGTAATAATGTTTGGGGTCGATTTATAAATTTTACAGAATTTTCCGATGTGTTTTAGCACATACAATAATGATACGTATGTTTTAAATACTCTTGTATATGGAAATTATTTATTTCCATTTATTTAAATTTTTATGTAATTAAAATTTCCAGGGTGCTACACCCTCCCCCACTTAAGAGAATTTGGTCCCCAAATTCATGTATAGAAAGTTATTGTACAAGTGAGGTGTACTTACTTGTGAATAGCTCGGGTATCTTTTGGCATTATTTCCTCGATTTCCCACGTGTCGTCTTCATCCATGCGTTGATTCCATCTAACCCGTACTAGTGGGATGACCTTGTTCCTTAGTTGGCGCAGTTCCCGGTCCACGATCTTAACTGGCTTCTCTAGATAGGTCCCGTCTTTGTTGAATTCCAAGAGTTCATATTCTATGACATGCCACGGATCTCGTACATACTTTTTCAACATGGATATGTGGAACACATTGTTTATTCCATCCATTTGTGGTGGTAAAGCGAGACGATATGCCACCTCGCCGACTCTTTCAAGGATTTCGAAAGGCCCGACAAACCTTGGTGACAACTTGCCTTTAATGCCAAATCGCCTAATCCCACGGCCTGGAGACACTTTCAATAATACATGTTCACCAACCTGAAACTCCAGGTCTCTTTCTATTATATGCATATGCCTTTTGTCTTTGCTGCGCCACTGCCATTCTTTCTTTGATAAGTTTTACCTTCTATGTGGTTTCCCTTATCATCTTGGGTCCTAGCATTTGTTTTTCTCCAACTTCATACCAGCATATTGGAGATCGGCAACTCCTGCCATAAAGGGCTTCAAATGGTGCCATTTGAATGCTAGCTTGATAGCTATTATTGTAGGCGAACTCCACAAGAGGTAAGTGTTCATGCCAGCTACCTCCAAAATCTAGGACACATGCTCTAAGCATATCTTCAATCACCTGGTTGGTTCTCTCCGTCTGTGGATGGAAGCCGTGCTAAAGTTTAGTTTAGATCCCAAGGAGTAGTGCAGTCCTTTCCAAAAGTGGGATGTAAACCTAGGGTCTCTATCAGACATGATATGTGACGGACCAAGCCATTCAGACCCGCTAACCCATTAGTAAGCCTGAATCGAGTCCGCCTCCCGCGAACGGGCCAAAGCCTCGCAAGGGATATCGAACCACGAGTCCAAAGAAATATAAAGAAATCAACTCAAACATTCATAAGATCTGTCAATCTCACAAATATTTACATGAATGTACATAGTCATAGCACAACTGTAGCCAAACTACAACAGAACCTGGGGCATACCCCGAGGTGTACAACAGTAAAGTAGAATTACACTGCTGGTGGTGCAGACCCTCCACTGGACGATGGACGCGAAATCTCCGGATCTCCCTCACCTGGTAGGAGGTAGGGGTGAGCCTCACGTGTCACTGGCTCAGTAGGAAAACTCCCTAGAAACCGAGCAAAACAACACAAGTAGCAAAGCAAGAAATGCTACTCTAACAATTTATAACAAATTAAGCAGGATGTAAAGCTGTAAGTATAGCTTACCATTTGCCGCTTAACAGAAACAACATAACTAAATAAACGGCAACACCAAACAAGTGTACGAGCTACTGTAGGAAAACGCCACACTCGAGCCACGTCAACTGGTTCGCGACACAGTAACTGACCCGGACAAACCACACAGGACCACCTCTCAGTCTCGCAGCCACGGACGAAAGGTCCAGCTGCCGCTCCACTAAACAAGTACAAGAACTGTGGAGTCCAACTAAACCACCAGAACCTGCAAGTCACACACCTCGCAGGCCCATGCCTGGCACCTTTAGGGACTCTGGCCTGAGCTCCCTAAAGTGAGACACTGGAAAACAGGACTAGCTGGGGTCCAGTACGTCTACTGGTGTCCGTCTCCCCCAACTACGAGCGCGCTACAAGCGACAACACAACTAACTCTCTAGTCGCTGTCCCACTGCCGTCTTTCCCTCAGGGACGTACTACTCAACACTAGAGTGAGGGTGTCCAGGAAGACGACAAGACCTCGTCAGTACCTAGTACCGGGACAAGCCCCGAGCACTCACGTGCCTGGCTCACACAAAACCTGGGGCTCCCAACTGAAGAGGTATCCACGGAAGGCGTCAAACTACACACTACGTACACATAAACCACGTGCGCAACGCTCAAGCCACGTGAAACCTTCTCGTAAATCGCGTGAACAACAAGTAAACTACACACCACACGCTCCTCGAGCGAAGAGAGTGCCAATGCACCTCTTTCTATCACCATATACATGAACTGTACTGAACAGATAATTCTACACCAACATTTATACTTGAAAGACAACATTCGGCTGTTGTCGCGGCGACGCGATAGACCGCCTTCAGAACGCGACGGTTCAGGGTGTCGCGACCTGGTAGCGACTCCCACAGCGACCGCGACAGCTGGTGCGATCCCTGTTTTGAACCTTTCAATCCAATCACCCCAATCACCATATAATCATTAATTTACAGTCCGTTTTCATGCTTTAATGTGTTCCTACACATGCTAACTATGTTTTAGAAAGCAGGAAACACATTAACCACTTCACACGAGAATCTCACGGATCAAACTCAGGAAATCTCCCTACCTTCGCGAAGAACGTGAAGACTGAAGCTCGTACGAGGTTCCCACCACTCCAAGCGACGTCCTCGCGGTGGAAGCTCGTCGAACTAAGCTCTAGCAAGTCAAATCGCCAAGAAATCTCCACAGCAAATCCCCCTGGCCGAGCAGAGCTTTCACCAGCTCTGTTCTGCTAGGGTTACTTAAAAACATAACGCAGTTAATAACGCGACGCTCTTCTTGACCGCGATCTAATCGCGACGCTCAAGACTGTCGCCTTAATCCGCTGACGACACCCGATTACTCAAAATGGCGGTTTCAAGAACGCGACGCTACGGACTGTCGCGATCAGATCGCGACACTCCGCACTGTCGCGATCTCATAGCGACCCTCCAAACGACCGCGTTAGCAACCGAGAAACAGAGAACGCTTTGGGCAAAACTTCAAAACCTGCAGGATCACCTGCTACACACCTGTCATCGGCCATACACTGGCCTCCACGACCACACAAGAACGATCCGAACGGTCGGAACGTTACACGATAGACACGGTACTCCATGTAATCTGACTATTTCCTTCACATACATTGCCGCCAGAACATCTACTGACCACTTATTCTTCACTGGCAAGAAGTGAGCTGACTTAGTTAAGCGGTCGACTATAACCCAGATACCATCGAATCTACCTCTAGATTTGGGTAGTCCGAAAATAAAGTTTATCCCTATACCTTCCCATTTCCATGCCGGGATTTCTAGGGGTTTGAGTTTACCTGCGGGTCGCAAGTGTTCCACCTTGACCTTTTGACATGTTAAGCATCGGGCGACATATTCCGCCACCTCTCTCTTCATATTAGGCCACCAAAAGCTTCTTTTCAAATCTTGATACATTTTGGTAGTTCCAGGATGAATGGTATACTTGGTCTTGTGAGCCTCATCCATAATCATTTTCTTTGTCTCTGCATGGTCGGGTACACAGACTCGATCCCGGAACAATAGTCTTCCATCTTTGTTAATGAGAAATCCGGCCTCTGGTCTAGATTAGCCTTAATCTCCACAAGTCCAGGGTCGTTGTCTTGGAGTGTTGCGATGTCCTCCAATAGTGTAGGTTGTGCTAACACTAGCAACAAGGCATCCCTTCTCTTTGATGTCAGCATCAACATTTAACTTGGCGAAGTCCTCTAATAACTTCCATTCGTCCACCATTAACTTGACAATGTGATCATTGGCTTTCTACTTAGAGCATATGCTACAACATTTGCTTTTCCTGGATGATATTGGATCGTGAAGTCGAAGTCTTTGAGATACTCCAACCACCTCCGCTGTCTCATATTCAAGTCATGCTGAGAAAACAGATACTTCAAGCTTTTATGGTCAGAAAACACAATAAATTTCTCACCATATAGATAATGACGTCATATCTTCAAGGCGAAGACTACAACAGCTAGCTCCAGATCATGTACAGGATAATTGTCCTCGTGCTTCTTCAATTGTCTGGACGCATAGCAGATAAACTTTCCCATTTTGCATCAGCACACAGCCTAGGCCGATCTCGAATGCATCGGTGTATATTTCAAAACTACCCCAGCAACTGGCAGTGTCAGTACGGGTGCCGAGGTAAGGTGCTCTTTCAATGCCTTGAAACTTTCTTTACATTCATCAGTCCATACAAATGGATTCTCCTTCCTGGTAAGCCTGCTTTTCAGTTGCCAAGACAGAAACTAGGAAAGCATCACAACCCTGTTGATCAGCTTATAAGCCTTTAAGGAGGATATCAAGATAGGGTGTTGTGATAACGGGTGCCAAGTAGTGACAGAGTTGGAAGGTTTGGTCTTTTGAAAGTGACCCTCCTATGGCGACAGTTTACATCAGCATCATATCAATTAGCCAATCGACACCCAAAATAGCATCATAACCCTTCATGTCTAAACAGATAAGGTCGGCAGGGAGGTTGTGTCCTCCAATTATAGTTTCACATTTTGGCAAGTAGTGAGTGAGTTCAGATTCTGAGCCTAGTGGAGAGGCTACAGTGATCTTGGATCTCAAAGGTACAGGTTTGACAGGTAGAGTTGCAGCAAATGTGGTGGAAATAAATGAATATGCAGCTCCAGTATCAATAAGCACAAATGCAGGTTGAGAGTGTATGGAAATGGTACCTTCCACCATACCCCCTTCCTCGGGTAGGTCAGCTTCTATGACAGCATTAAGGCATCCCTGACGCCGTGGTACATTCTGAGCTCTACCTGGCTGGTCCTTCAGCATAGGACAATCAGGAATACGGTGGTCACGACCCCCGCATTTCAAGCACGCCCTGAGCTTCTTCCAGCATTCATCAGCTCGGTGCCCTGGTTTATCACATAATTGCAGTTTTCAGCCAACTGCCTACCTTCCATTTGACTCTTTTGTTTCCCGCAGCATCTCTTCCGCATTCGGCCTTGTGTTGTTGTTGACGTTGTTGTTACGAAAGGTTGGAGCAATATTAGGTGCTCCCTTCTTGACGAAGATCGGCTTGGAGTTGTCCTTGCCCCTCATACCCTCTACTTTGGCCATGGTGTCTTCTACCAGCTGGGCTCTTTGGACCATCTCAGTGTAAGTTTGATGTTGTGTGGTCCGAGCCTTTCAATGAACATGGGCCTGAGCCCATCCATGAACCGATTAGCCTTCAGTCTTTCAGTTCCCACCAGGTGTGGGGCATACACCGCAAGACACGCGAACTGAGCCTCATACTCAGCCACGACATTCCTCTCTATTTCAGTGCAGCAAATTCTGCCGCCTTCTTTTCCTTAACTCTTTCAGAGAAGTATTTTCCTCGGAAGATCTCCAAAAATGATGCCCACTCTAGCTCAGCTACATTTGGCAGTGGGCCGATGTGGTCTTCCACCATGCTCGAGCATCCTTAGTAATTGAAAAGTGGCTAGTACCACCTTTTCCCTGTTAGTGCATTGCATGACTTGGAAGATCCTTTCTATCTCTCCTGCCAGTTCTCTGCTCGTTGGATCAGGGGATCCAGAGAAACGAGGAGGGTTTAAACTCCTAAAATTCCGGTGCAGATCACCGGCTCCATTCCTTGCAGCTCCAGCCTGAACTACATTTTGTAGTGCCTGGGTCAATCCAGCCACAGTTTCTTGCATAGCTTGCCACTGATTACGAGTCATTGCAGTTGTGTGTAAGAGTTATGAGGGTTCCTGAGAAAGGATGGAAACCAATAATGTCTCTTGATACATATAAGAGTCAATGGGTAAGAGTGTTTAATTTTTTCTAACATATCCCAGTCTCTACCCATTCTCACCAGGTACTATTTAATTCCATTACCTAGGTTCCATAGGTATCTCCTAATCCTGAGACAATATCCTATTTGGTATTCCTAGGCTCTGATACCAATAAACTGTCACGTCTCGAGAAATTCGCAGCGGATATTAATAATAATTTGGAAATAATTCGAGACGATATCCCGAGACGTGGACAGTCGGCAAATAAGTCTCTAGCTAGCACGCACTAAATGTGTATCAACATACATCATCATAGGGCCCAAATATTGAACTCAACTAATCTTTTATTCAAATCTCAACTTATTGTATGGAAAACTATTAAGGACTAAGACTCAATAAAAGGGAAATTACACTTATTCCTCACTTCTACTACATGGTTCTAACACTCAAAGCAAACTACTATAACTAGACTCATAGTTGGAACGCTCATCACTCGGACGCATTCCCATCCTCGACTTGCTCTTCCTCTTGCACTTCATAGTCACCTAGATTGGGTAAAAGTAGGGGATGAGCAAACTAGCCCAGTAGGATTTATATCTCAATGTGCGGGCAATGATATAAGTGATTAGCAATTAGAACTAGGTAAGCACGATGAATGTCATGATATGCATGTACGAATAAAACTCATTAAAACATGATACATGAAACAAGCTAGAGAGAGTGATTATGATAGAACAAGATTTGTGAACAAGATGACAAGATAGAACTAGCAATAGATCACTTTGTACAAGCACGCAAGATTTCACTTGATGTCAATAGTTTCAAGAACGCAAGATATCAATACTGCATTAATGCAGGATGGCCATATCACGCAAGCAAGCACGCACGAACACGACTTTTAACACGATTCACTTAATCAGGCACAAAGACACTAATGTACACCAAGAAAAGATCCATCAAGAATGTACACTAGGACACGTGTATGTGGTTATTGTATCTATCATTCAACACGCACGCACGACTCCCAGCGCAGATGCAACGCCATAATCATTATACCCCATGGTTAACAGTATATTTATGACTCTCGTCATTGGGGCTAGACTGGAGCCCTTGACACACGCCGTGCCCTGTCAGCAATCTCACTAAATTTTAAATGTAGATACCCACAGTAAATAATGGCCAATGAGAGTGTTCAATAAGTGAGCAAGTGTAATGTCATGTTCACGATGATGATGAGAACAAGTAATAAGTAAATTGAACATGATTTCATGATAATAATGGTCAAGAGATAATTTGGCAGCATAACGGCACGATTTATACTTTAATTCAATCTTTACATTAATGCTTTAGTCTAGATTGTAAATCACACTCACGAGAACAAGAAGAGAAAGGAAGGTGCACGCTATCTCCAGGGAACTTCAATGGTACAACCAACTCGTCGCTATGTGGGAATCCATGGTCAGATGAGATTTACGGAGGCCTTGGAGAAAAGGTCACTAGTCTACCAATTCGGATTGACCGTGAGAGCTTCAAATTCCCAAAAGGGCTGCCTAGATGTGCAAGTGTGTAGTGATGTACACGTTTCAATTCTCAATCCATCGGTCTCAAACTCGCGGAAAACACTTAACATGATAGCATGCAATGAAACTATGCACTAACGAAAACATGGATTGCAAGATTTTAAGATAACAATTTATCATTTTAAGAAGCTAGAACAGTTCAAAGAGTTAATCAATAGTCACATGAATAGTCACGTCATTAAGAAGCAATTAGAATAATGTTCGTGTACTTAAAGCTTTTTAAATGGGTTAAACACTTTTAAGCCATTAAAATAACCATCATGCAATAATGATCAGACCTAAGACATGTGAATTACACACTTAAATATCATATTTAAACAGACTACGGGTATAGCGGTAAGATTTGCAAGAAGACATGTGGTTTCATGTAAAAAATCTTGAGATCACGACGGTCACTTGTAAAGGTCGCGACGGGTCAGATCAGAACGCGACAGTGCCTTGTAAGGATCGCGACAGGCTTGTCATCAGGCAGGCAGATCGCGACGGGTGCATATGAAGAAGGCGACATGGCTGTCAGACCCGGGGTCAGGTCGCGACGGACCCAGTAAGGGTCGCGACGTGTCGGGAACAGAACGCGACAGGCATGTGAAGATCGCGACGGTGCAGTCAGATCAGGCAGCGAGATAGCGACGGGGCGTTTCGTCGCGTTCAGAAAGCGACGGGTATACTGTCGCTACGACACCTCAGAACGCGGCCTATCGGGCCGTCGCGTTCACAGGTCTGCGCCTGGATCTGACAGAAAAGGAGATGTTCTTGGATTGCGGTCCAGAACTGCCTTATATTGACACAGGGTGCTTCAAAAATATAGAACAAATCGTACAGTGCATGAAAAATAACGAAACTAGTTTTAAACCAACCTAGACATGCAAGGGTGCTTCCAGTAAATCGGAATTAGAAAATAATGATGGTTTCGATAGATTTTAATCAAGTCAAACACAACGTAATACCAAGTGCAACCTGAAAACGTAGTTTCATGCAGCAACCCTCTTACCACACTTATAACTCTCTAACTAATGACCTTTAGACAAAACGTTCAACACAAAAATGACGAGGACAACTAGAAGAAAACTTTCATGTTGTGGGTTTACTCTAATTCGGTCTTGAATCACATGCAACATATAAAGAATGGGAAAAGCCCTAACAGTGTGTGACTTTGGCAAAACGCTTATAATTCAAAATATACTCATTGAATTCGATGAAACTAGTGGGAAACGAAAGTTAACTTGATGCTCTACACATTGGTATAGGATATGTTAAGATTGGCCCAAGAAAACCTACCTTTTGGTTGATGAAGTCTCGTTCTTCAGAAATCCCGTGTTCAGACCATGTTTGTAGAACTCTTAATACTCTGTGTATCTGCATGGAATTTGGGCATTCTGTTGCTCAGTTGACGAGCCCAAAGGGGGGGTGAATGGGTCTTTTAAAAAATAATCTAGAAGATACCTGTAACTAAAAACATTCACACAAACGATCTTCGAAGGAGGTTAGTGACTGTTAGTTTAAATATCAAACACCAAAGAAGACAATCACACAACACAAAGGATTATCCTGGTTCGGACCTCCTCTCCTTAGGAGTCCTACGTTCAGTCCCTGAGCAACACTCACAAGATTTCACTAACTAGGTACAGTCCCCCTAAGGACGCAACAACACCCAGCTCAGCTGGTCTTCCTTCACACCCGAAGGGAACAACAACACCCTGGATACCCCACCAGGTCTTCCTTCACAACCGAAGGGAAAAAACTCCTCAAAGAGAATTGAATGAAATTCAAGGCCCTAGATCAGGCTTTTGACAAGCAAGATCTGAAGCCACTAGCACTGAGAGCAAAGAATCTAAGCTAAGCGCACTCTCAGAACTACACAAGCTCTCTCAATTTTTCACTACAGAGTGGAGAGCAAAGAGCACACAAGGAGGAATGAAGTTCTTGGCTCTTAGAATTCTGTCAGAAGATTTGAATTGCTTGAACGAGTGTTCTCTACTTGGCTGAGTTGTTATTCTTCTCTTCTGTCTTGAATTTATATCTTCTTTTGAAATCCGGCGTTGAAGTAACTGTTGTCCCTTAGATTGGTAGTCGTTACATGCTTGACATTTAGAAGCTTCAAAAATCTTTTATCCTTTTGAGCACGTAAAGGAATAATGTCTTCTGCCGACTGTATGGTCCAACGTTGTATGACAGAACGTCTGTAGACCCTGCATGAATTAAATGCTAGAACAGTAGACAGCTAGGCTGTCTTTAGTTGTCAGTAAACATTGATAGGAATATTCACCATATAGCAAGCTAAATAGTCTCTTCTAAAAGATATGACAGAAGATGCACTATAATGGATGATATAGTCTGCATGCATGCAGAGGTAAGTTCAGATCTCATAAATGCAGGAGTGTCAGAGAGATATAGACGTGGACTTTGACTAGTCAACGCTTCAAGAGATAAGATAAGTGTCAAACCATAAAGTCGTTGTCTATATGACTTATGAAATCGTTATGAGTACTAACAAGTCATTATAGAGGGTAAATCGTTATGAGCGCTAAAGAAATCGTTGCGTAAAGCAAATCGTTATGCGCGCTAAAGAAATCGTTGCGTAAAGCAAATTGTTATGAGCGCTTAAGAAATCGTTGCATAAAGCAAATCGTTATGCGCGCTAAAGAAATCGTTGCGTAAAGCAAATTGTTATGAGCGCTTAACAATCGTTGCATAAAACAAATCGTTATGCGCGCTAAAGAAATCGTTGCATAAAGCAAATCGTTATGAATCAGGTCGAATTTTAGAATCAAGTATTTTTATTAGAATCAAGTCGAAATTTTAGAATTTTGGATTTTGTTGTAGCTCTATCCGAGAGACTTGCACCATGTGCTGCCCCTCCCTGGAGGGTTTTAAAGAGAGAGGAGAGGGCCGCACTGCCAAGAGAGCCCTGCCAGGTCCAACAAACCCCTGAATGGGCTGCGTGGTCCCAACGACCCCTCTTTTGGCTTGATTGGCCCATACGGACCCAGAAGGCCCGCTCAACCTCTAGCGGGTTCGACCAGCCTCCAGAGAGGCCGATCAAATCCGTTGGGTTTAACCTAAAGTGCGCGCCTCTGCCATTCCTCTGCTTCCATTGAGAAGCCCACGTTGGAATGGGATTTTATGGGAACAACCCAACCGCCAAATTGGGGGTCTCTCTCTTTCGATAAAAGGGTTGTACAATTTTTCTTTATACAGTGTACATCATAGTGTGATTGACGTCTAATTATATTGATGTGACAAACATCCAATCATAAGAAGGTGTATGCACACATATTCTTACGAGGGTGTGTACCAAGTATTTTTTTCTTTTCAATAGCTAATTAAGATTTCTATATGGAGTTATGTTTAACTATGATTAAAATATAATTATTTTAATAAAAGTTTGAAATAAAACTAAAATCTAAAAAGAATAGATAAAGGACAATTAATTAATAGTATCTGACTATAATATAAGAGGTCCTTACTGTAACAGAACTTAATATATACTGTAACAGAGGATAACACTTACTGTAATAAATTATACTCTCTATCAAAGATTAAAAATAAGTGATACGATTTCTAATTAGTTTACCTAAATAAAATTATATCTGAATATTTATCCAATAAATCATCACGGCAAAAGCATTAGAAAAAAAGCGGGAAGGAAACGAAACAAAAGAGTGGGAAGACAGAGCGGCGGTGGAATAGAAGCCTCCGACTGCGAGGGATCCCCGTCGAACCGGAAGAGGAAGACAGGGAGATGCGAGGAGGCGGCGGAAGAGGAGGAGGAGGGGGCCTTGGAAGGGGTCGGGGCGGAGGCCGAGCCATCGCCAGGAAGCCCCTTCGCGGCGCCGCCACCTCCCGCCGCGACTCCGACGCCAGCTTTGCAGCAGTCGCCCCTCCTCCGTCTCCCTTGCCCACGCCGTCCCCGCAGGCCCCCCCATCTCCGACCGTTCTTACCAGTCCGCTGCCCTCCGCTCCGTCAACGCGTACCTCGCCTCCATCTCCTCCGTCGCCCTCCGCCCCCCGCTCCCCTCCGCCACGTGACATCACCAGGGCATTCGACGATGTCCTCGCCCGCCTGGGCTGGTCCGTGCCCGTGGGCGTCGCGTCCGCCCTCGAGGACGACCTCCCTTCCCTCCTCGCTCAGCTCGGCTGCCCCGTGAAGCTGAGCAAGTCCGCCCTCAAGGCCCCGGCACGCCCCATGCCTGGCCGCCCCTCCTCGGGGCTCTCACTGGCTCGTCCACTGGCGCGCTACTCCGACCACCGCGACTCCTCTTCGTCCTCATCCTTCGCCGAGGGTAACAATGTCTTGCAGTACCACTTCCAAAGCTTCGCCCTGTTCATGGAAGGGGAGGACGGCGCCGTGGAGGCCCTCGACCAGGAGCAGCTGCGTCAGACAGAGGACCAGGTCGCGAAACACGTCGCGGCGCTGGAGTCGCTGGAGAAGGAGGCGGCCGAGCTGGAGAAGAGGGCCGAGGCGCTGCGGTCGGGGCCGTCCCCGCGGGAGGCGGCGGAGAGGGAGCGCGCCTTGCTCAAGGATGACATCAAGAAGTTCGACGTGATGATTGAGAGCTGGAAGGAGAAGCTGGCGTCAACGGAAAAGCTGCTGGCGGAGAAGGAGGAGGTGTTGGAAGCCAAATCGAGGGAGACCCGGCGGATCTCCGAGGAGAACGAGGAGCTGAGGAAGAGGATCGGCTCACAGGTGGTCAATGTGAGGGATGCAGAGAGGATGAAGAAAGAGTTCCAGGCGATGGAGAGGGACATTGCGGAGGCAGAGTTAGGGAGGAACGCTTTGGAGGAGAAGTCATGGGAACTCGACGCAGACATTGACCGAAAACAGAAAGAGCTGGAGTCTCTCGTGGAGCAGGCCAACCTGCTATCAGAAAGTATGCCGACCCCTCATTTTTGTTTGCCTTGATGAACTTTTAAGAGATTATACCAACCTAGAAACTTTCGTTAGTGTTATTTTTCTTTTAATTTGTGAACATGTTTATAGATAATTTAGAATAATTTCTGCACCTTGTTGCTCCTTCCCAGTAAAGTTCTTCATTTTTAAGAGCGATCATTTATCATTTCAGATTCTTTGGTTTTTGATTCACTATATTTACGCATCCAAAAGAAAAATCAAAACAAAAAGTCTCCACTCCAGTTGCTGATGCTGCAAGCCTGCAATACCTTACCACACTCTTGCTGACTTGCAAAAATCTGCGTCATGATATACCCTGCTGTGTGCCATTTAGGGATGCACGTGTTACAGGATCTCATGTAGTAAATGGCCTAGGGAAAAGAAAGCACTCCATTTCATCAGTTCTTAATGCTGCAATATCACTTTTACATTTTGACTAACTTTCCCAAAAAATTTGGTCATCACGTACTACTTCCCTGTCTGGTATTCAGGTAACGGATCTTATGATATATCATTTTATTTTAAATACATAGCTAAATGTTTTTCTTACCTAACAGATCTTATGATATATCATTTCTTTTAAATACATAGCTAAATGTTTTCTTGTTTCAGATTGCTAAGGCACAGTGGCGTAACTCTTAATCATTTTCATTGCCAAACTTTTATTTTGCTTCTTGAGCTATGTCAGACTTTACTGATAGATAGAAAAGGTAGCTATTTATAACAGCTAATGGACTCAAGTTAGAGAATATTACTGGTTAGCAAGAGCTAACTTTGAACATGCCATGTTTCTGGAGGGACTGCAAACCAAAATACCTAGGCATGAATGTAGAATATTAAATTTCTAACTTGAACTTGGATTGGATTAGAACAACCTTTATGATGGATAGAGCTTAAACAACTTTTGTGAAATGCCAGGTTATTGAAATTTGACTATTCATGCTAGGCATGGAAGTGGTAACAGCAACCTGATATTGGATCCATTGTATATTTATGTTTAGTCAGTTTCTAACAGTTCTTTTGCAAATGGATAGTTGAACATTATTGGTATCGTACATGTTATTGGTTTAAGTGTATCTACTGTCAGATAAGGTCCCACAATGTCCTATGTCCATGTAGTTTCATCTGATTTGTGTCCTGTGGTTGCAAAATCATTAGATGGAGGCAAATAGGATTAAGAGTGGACTGCTTTCAAACTTTTCTGAGTTCCTGCTCTAGTATGCTTCAGGTATCAATATTTGTGTTGGAAGTCCACATAAAAATGAAGATTTGAATAAATTTTATTTGCTGGGGAAATTGTGCCAGCTATGTGACACGGGTCGATACTCGGCAACTCGGCGCGCCGTCAGGCCATCATTTTCCGAGGGAGGACCTGGACGGACGAGCTGACTCATTCCGGGCAGAGGAAAGTAGGTCGGCGCTTTGTGTCGGCTCTCGGGGGCTCGGCCCGAAGAGCATCGACCACCGAGCTGTCCAGCGAAAGGAGACGCACGAAGCCACGTTTCGGGACGAGTCAAGTCCCACCATAGTCCTCGGCGGTAACGCTTCTTCCTAGACTTTCTTTATATGGACTTGCATAACCACAAGTGAAAGATTCGTTGGCGGGACGACCTAGATATTATGGGCCACGTTTTGGTAACTGTCCTGGCACGACCGTAGTGGGAAGGTCCAGTGATGGTAAGTTCCAAAGGTAGCAACAGCTAGACGCATACGATCGCCGGGCCGATATATGCGGGATCTATTCAGCCACGACTACCGCCCACTACACCACAGTCAGTAGGAATCCCGGGCGGTTTCCTGGCACGTCTTCGATTCACTATCGCAGTCCTACCCACAGAACCCTTATAAAAGGGAGAGACATCCTCCGTTCCTGAGGTACGCAACTTCTAGTCCACAAACCCTCTCATTCGACCTCCCGAACTGACTTGATCGTCAGAGTCTTTCCCACCGAGGTCCCTCGGTGTCTTGCAGGTTGGAATTCGGCCGCATCTTCTTCCTCGTGCCTTCGTCCCTTGGGAAGCACTCGGCCTTGGGCCGACCCCGTTACTCTCGCAGTAATATTTTGGCGCGTCTGTGGGAATTTCTCGTATGAAAAGCTTGTTATTATGGCACCAAGGGAAAGGCAGTGGCTCGCTCTTCCGGCGATGAGATCGCCCTCACCACCGTCGTTGAGGAAATCGCCAGAGGAGGTTCGGGCACCAGGGAGCAGGGCTCGAACACTTCTTCCCGCCTTGATCGCGTCGAGACCATGATCGCAGGGCTACACAAGATGTTGGTACGGATGGAGGAGAATCAGCAGGCGATGACGGCTCAAGGCGAGGCAGTAAGTCGTCCGATCGCCCCTACACCGGTCCTGCGCGACGACGCTGGGCCTCCAGAGGTCCAGGCGGTTCCTCCAGCGATGTCGGCAAGCCACGCCGACGTCCGAGCAGCGGCTTCTGCTCTCTCAGCACTAGTTCTCCCGCCTGTCCCAGCAGCGACACCAGTGGCCCCCGCCACTGCGACGGAGCACGGGCCCTCAGGATGACGGAGGTCGATCACTGCACGGCCGAGTCGACACCCGCCCCATCAAACCTCCTGCTGGCGGAGCCTCGTTGGAGGAGCGACCTCGAAGAAATGAATAGGAAGATCGAAGCTCTTCAGCGGGGAACTTGGGCCCCCTCGGTGGCGACACTGCTCTCCACTTCACCGTTCGCCGAGGAGATCACCTCGGCCCCAGTCCCATGAAGCTACAACTCCCAAAGTTCCGGCGATACAACGAGACGACTAACCCCGTTCATCATCTTGACAATTTTCAGGGACAGATTGAATGGTGAACCTTTCTGATGCGCTGAGGTGCCGAGCCTTCATGTCAACTCTTGATGACGCGGCGTTGCAGTGGTTCAAGGCCTTGCCTGCACGGTCGGTGACGAGCTTCCCTACCTCGCGCAACGCTTCTTAGACCACTCTCTACATACTGTCCAGCACTCCCTTTGCACCGACAATATGTGGCTCGTAGCACAGAGGGAAGGCGAGCTCTTCCGCGACTATGCAAAGAGGTTCCAGCTCGAAGTAATGAAAGTGATCGACCTCGACTTACGAATGGCTGTCAATATCTTGACAAGAATCTGCTCCAACGCGCCGTTCGTGGCATCCATCGCCAAGAAGCCGCCTGCGAGTCTTTCCGACCTTCTCTCCCGCATGCAGAAGTACGTGAGGCTAGAGTCCACCCTCTGCGCGGCAGGCAAGTGAGCCACCTCTCCGAGCTAGGGTCCTCAAGCAAAGCGCCAGAGCCGAAGAAGCCGAAGAGAGAGGAGCACTCAGCGCGTGGTGACAGACGGTCAGAGTCGAAACCTCCCCACTTCGGCAGACTCCCGTCCAAGATCCTGCCCGTCATCAAGAAGCTAGCGGAGTTTCGACGGCCGAGCCGTTGGCTAAACCACCGTCGGGACGTGGAGCGACCTCTACTGCGAGTATCACAAGGGCTACGGGCACACCCCGACCAGTGCCGAAGCCTGAAGTTGGAGATTGTTGAGATGCTGCGGCGCGACATCATTGGGAGAGTCATCGTCGATGGACGGGTGAAGGAGCGGACCCCCGAGGAGGAGCGCGGAGCTCGCGGGGGAAAAGGAGGCGGTCCTCGTCCTGGCCGGAGGCTCGGCAGGAGGAGGAGACAGTGGGAGAAGCGGAAAGCGTATGCGTCGGCCGCAGGTTCAAGCTCGGGGAGCTCGGCCCTCAAAGCTCACGGTGTTATATCATTTTCTGAGGAAGACGTTGTCGGCCTCAGCCTCCCCCCGATGATGCGTTGGTCATCCACGCTGACATCAATGAATATGATGTACACCGAATCCTGGTTGATAATGGAGCGGCTCCCGGCGTTCTTTTTTATGACTGCTATGTGAAAATGACCAACCTAAGCACTGAGTTAAAGCCCGTAGCCACCCCTTCTTCGGGTTTAGCGGGTCTCCCGTCATTGCCGAAGGGTCGATCAGGCTGAAGGTCACCCTCAGGACTCGCCCGTGTTCTGTAACCGTTGAGGTCGACTTCCTTGTTGTGAAAGAAAGTCAGCCTACAACGCTTCTTCGGCCGGGGTCTTCTGGGAAGTTAGGAGGAGTCTCCTCCACCTACCATCAGAAGTTGAAATTCCCAACACCGAGCAGGATAGGCGAGGTTGCGGGAACCAAACCGAAGCCCGTCGGTGCTATGCAAATTCAATAAAAGCAAAGGAACCAGTCGTTTCTGAGTACAAGCCCATCTATGATGAGAATGTCGAGAGGCATGAGCCACAGCCGAGCAGACGAAGCAAGTTGAGATCGCAGAAGGAAAGTCAGTGGTGATCGGCGCCGAGCTCCAAGAGTTGGAGGCGAGGTTGGTCCGATTTCTCGAAGATTGCGGCGACGTCTTCGTGTAGGTGGAGGACGACCTCCCTGGGATGACCCTGAGGTTATTCAACACCATCTGAACGTAGATCCCAGAGCTCGGCCCGTGCGACAGAAGAAGCGGCCCTTGTCGGCTGATTGACAGGAGGCAGTGGACGACAACTTGGCAAAGTATTTATGTGCAGGTTGTTCGGAATGCCTTCTACCCCGAATGGGTGGCCAACGTCGTCCTCGTAAAGAAAGCAATAGAAAGTGGCGCATGTGCGTGGACTTCACTGACCTGAACAAGGCGTGCCCGAAGGACAGCTTTCCTCTTCCTCGCATCGACCAGCTCGTCGACTCTACAGCGAGACACGAGCTTCTGAGCTTCCTCACGCATACTCAGGATATCATCAAATCAGGATGGCCCCTGAGGACGAGGAGAAGACTGCCTTCACCACTGAAAAAGGTCTATATTGTTTTCGAATGCCGTTCGGACTAAAGAATGCAAGGGCCACATACTAGAGGCTCGTCAACATGATGTTCGAGCAGCAAATCGGGAAGATGATGGAGATATACATCGACGACGTATTGGTGAAAAGTCGGCGAGCGAGGACCATGCTCGTGATCTGGCCGAGACCTTCGAGGTGCTGCGGAGGTACGGGTGAAACTGAACCCCGAAAAGTGCGTCTTCGACGTCCGCGCTGGAAGTTCCTCGGCTATCTCGTCTCAAGCCGGGGCATCGATGTCAACCCCGACAAGGTGTAGGCCATCATCGACATGCATGACGCTCCAAGGACCGTCAAAGAGGTACAGAGGCTTAACGACCGAATCACCGCCCTGAGCAGGTTCATGTCCAAGTCGGCCGAGAGATGCAAACCTTTCTTCGATGTGTTGAGGAAGGGGCGGTTCGAGTGGAACAATGAGTGCCAAAAGGCTTTTGACGAACTCAAGGCCACTTAGCTAATGTACCTACTTTGAGTAAGCCCATTGCAGTAGAGGAGTTGTTCTTATACATCTCGGCCACAAATCACTCAATCAGCTCGGTACTCGTACGAGAGGAAGAGCGAAAGCATCTTCCAATATACTATACGAGCAAAGCCTGCGAGGAGCCGAACAACGCTACTCCGACCTCGAGAAGGCAGGGTACGTGCTGGTGATGGCGGCTCGACGGTTCCGACCTTACGTCCAAGCACACAAGATCGTGGTGCTCACCGACGCCCCTATAAAGCAAGTGTTCAGCCGACCCGAGGCCTCGGGAAGGATGGCCAAGTGGGCTGTCGAGCTCGGAGAATTCGACATATCATTCAGGCCTCGGGTCGCCATCAAAGCTCAAGCCCTTGCCGATTTCATTTCTGAAAGTACGACGATGATATCTGAACCAGAGGAGATCGTCGAGCACTGACTTGTCTATGTGGACAGGGCTTCCAACTCTCAGGGTAACGGGGCTGGAGTCGTCCTGCATTCGCCGGAGGGCCTTGTCCTAAGGTACGCAATCCGATTCGGCTTCTCTGCTTCCAATAACGTAGCCGAGTACGAGGCCGTCATCTCAAGGCTCAGAATGGCGAAGACGTGGAGAGCAACAAAGGTTCGGGTCCATAGCGACTCGCAACTGGTCGTCAGCCAGGTCTCGAAGGAGTTCGAAGCCAGGGAAGAAAAGCTCGCCTCATATATGGCCGAGGTCCAGAGAGTGATGAATGACTTTGAATCGACGGAACTGCTAAAAATTCCCCGGTCCGATAACTCCCAGGCCGACGCACTCTCCAAATACGCGGCCACCTCGGAGTATCGTCAGGAGTCCTCCGGTTCGTAGAGGAGCTTAGCGAGCCTTCGGTGGGATCTATGGAAGTCATGTGCATCGACGTCGAGCCGACATGGATGACCCCCATTGTCGAGTACATCTGAGACGGACAACTCCCAGATGATAAAGAAGAAGCACTTAAGGTAAAAAGACGAGCCCCAAGATTTTTTCTAATCGGCGATGACCTTTACAGAAAGGGCTTTAGCTTCCCGCACTTGCGGTGCGTGGGCCGAAGACAAGCCGAGGAGATCGTCGCCGAGGTACATGAAGGCACATGCGGAAGCCATACAGGGCCACGGTCGCTGATTCGAAGAATAACTCGGCAAGGCTACTGGTGGCCAACCATGCTGAGGGATGCCGAAGGGCACGTCCGGAGATGCCAACAATGCCAGCTCTTTGGCAAGGTAGATCGGCAGCCGCCGGCAAACCTCACTCCACTGACGGCTCCATGGCCCTTCGCGCAGTGGGGGATGGATATCCTCGGCCCATTTCCGCCAGCCTCCGGGCAACGAAAATTTCTCATCGTTAGAGTCGACTACTTCACTAAGTGGGTGGAGGCCGAGCAGTTGGCAAAGATAACCGACGCAACGCATGGGGATTCGTATGGAAAAACCTTGTCTGCAGGTTCGGGCTGCCTCGGACGATCATCACTGACAACGGCAAGCAGTTCGACAACGCCAGGTTTCGTCGTAATTGCGCAGAGCTCGGCATCGACCATCGCTTCACCTCGGTTGCTCACCCTCAATCTAACGGGCATACCGAGGTGACCAATCGGACGCTGCTCGAAGGGCTGAGAAGGCGACTGAATGACCGTAAAGGCCGATGGGCTGAGGAGCTACCCCACGTGCTGTGGGCTTATCGAGCGACGCCCCGCGAAGTCACTCAAGAGTCCCCTTTTGTGCTCGTCTTCGGCATAGAAGCAGTAACTCCAGTGGAATTGCTCGTGCCATCAGAAAGGGTTCTAGGGTTTGAACGTGAAGACAATGATCGCTCGTTATGTGTCGAGTTGGACCTAGTCGAGGAGCGGCGAAACAAGGCAGCGTCTAGAGTTGAAGTCTATCAGCGCAAGATGAAGCGAAGATTCGACACGAGTGTCAGACCTCGTCGCTTCAGTGCAGGTAGTCTCGTCCTTCGGAAGCTCGCCGTCGCGGATCCCAAGTCGGCTGTAGGGAAGTTATCCCCCCTTGGGAAGGCTCATATCGGGTGGTCGAGGACCTCGGACAGGGGGCCTATCGTTTGGAAGACTCAAGTGGCTCGGCGGTTCCAAGTAGGGGTGTAAACGAGCCGAGTCGAGCCGAGTAGTATGCTGCTCAACTCTGTTCGTTAATTTTTATCGAGTTCGAGCCGAACTCGAGCTATATCGAGTATTGAAAATGTCTTTCAAACTCGGCTCGTTTAAATACTCTCGAGCTCGAGCCCTTAACGAGTATTTTAACGAGCTTAATTGAATTTGTGAGTTCGTATATAAGTAAGTTCAATCCAATCTACAAGTAAAAAATTGATTGTTCATAAGACCTAAATTTATCTTATTTCAAACTCATATCTCAATAGTTTTGATAAGTTACTTAATTTAACTATTTTAATATAATGTTTGAAATATATTCATAATTTGTTACAAGCAATATGAGATAATAGATAGACACCGCAAGGGAGGGGGTTGGTGTGCGACAAGGTAGGGGCGGTGCTGTAACTCCCCTTCGCACACCGCCTAGAGCCCTTTTCTGCACCGTCGGTGACGGTATTGCGGCCGCCGAGAGCACCGTCTGCCACTGACGGATGGTCCACAGTGGTCGCCTGAGATGTCAGTGCCGACAACGCCCCTCGGTCCCACCGGGGGGCTCACCTACTGCGCAGGTCGGTCTCGAGAGGAAGAAGATACTTGATATGCTGGGGGACCTTGTAACACTAAATTTTATGTTCATGCCCCTATTTACATGATCTGTGTATACCCTCATTTGCATGATTTGTGTATATACACTGTGGATTTAGTCTATGACATTTAAGCCCTCAAAATATTTATATTATAATAATAATTGTATAAAAACAAATAAATATTTTTATATCAATATATACTTATTATATTTAAAGAAATATTTAAATGAAGTGTTAACGAGTACTTAGACAAGCTCTTAACGAGTATTTAATCGAGCTCTTAACGAGCTTTTAAACGAGTTGTTCACGAGTATAATCGAGCCGAGCTCACATATGTTCAGACTCGGCTCGTTTATGAATCGAGCTTTCTTTCTTGTTCAAGCTCGGCTCGTTAATTAAATAAACGAGCCGGACCGAGCTTTTATCGAGTCGAGTTTCGAATTACTCGTCGAACGTATCGGCTCGTTTACACCCCTAGTTCCAAGGACATGGAACGCCGAGCACCTTCGATGTTATTACCTTTGAGTTATAAAAGTTTAACGAGGTCGCTTCGGCACTCTAAGCGTTCTAAGGAGGTCGCTTCGGCACTCTAAACATTCTAAGGAGATCGCTTCGGCACTCTGAGTCTAACGATGTCGCTTCGGCACTCTAAACGTTCTAAGGAGGTTGCTTCGGCACTCCGAGTCTAACGAGGTCGCTTCGGCACTCTAAACGTTCTAAGGAGGTCGCTTCGGCACTCTGAGTCTAACGAGGTCGCTTCGGCACTCTAAACGTTCTAAGGAGATCGCTTCGGCACTCCGAGTCTAACGAGGTCGCTTCGGCACTCTAAACGTTCTAAGGAGGTCGCTTCGGCACTCCGAGTCTAACGAGGTCGCTTCGGCACTCTAAACGTTCTAAGGAGGTCGCTTCGGCACTCCGAGTCTGACGAGGTCGCTTCGGCACCTCAATGTTCTAAGTAGGGACGTTTCGGCCCACCGAAGTCTTTAACGAGCTCAAGCATGCGTAAGATTACGATGGGAACAAGGCCGCATTCGGGAGCGAGAAGGGCGATTGTATTAACAAAGTGGCCGAAGGCCCAGAAGAGATGCTACAAATAAACACGCCGATCTGAAGCTCAGCGGTAACTTTGGCGAAGAAAAACTAGTGATCGTCGGCCGAAGGAACCGAAGCAGAGGTCCCCGCGCCAGGTTGTGCGGCCGCGGTCGGCGCAACTTCCTCACCGGCCTCGTCGCCACCCCAATCGGAGGCTGCACGGTAGTCAAGTCCAGCTCGGGAAGGCCTCGTCGATCGTCGCCAGACAGTGCTTGTACGCGTCCGTGAACAGCCCGGTTATCTGGTCAAGATGCGCGTCGGACTTTATGTACTCGACCACGGCCTTCTGGCGTTCATCGGCCACGAGTTGGGCCACTCCTGCCTTTGTTTCCTCGTGAGCCTTCGCTTCGGCCTCTCGCGCGGCTTTCTCCGCGACCAGCGAAGTCTTGAGCTTGTCCAACGCTTTGGCAAGAGGCGGCCCGATCCTCCGACTTGCTGACTCGCGCAGCCTCAGCAGCGATCGACTTCTCGAGCTCGGCACTCTTCTTCCCAAGGTCTGCGACCTCCTTTTCCAAGGAGCGCACACGACCTTGCCGACGTCGGATTTGATCCATCCGATGAAGGAGCATCACGAGCAGGCCCAGTTGGTGTTGAAGACCCTGGAACGCCTCGTCAATGAGGTCGGGGGTCTTCAGTGATGTGGCTCGGGAAGTAGCGTCCGCAGGAGCAGACGCCCGACCCCACTCCAAGGGCTCGGCCCCGTCAGTTGAGTCATGGAGACGATCAGGCGGTGGGACGGAGAAGCAGCACTCGACGTGCTGCCCTCAATCAATCGCGGCTCGGATGGCCAAGCTCGCTTCACTGGTCTCTCCACGATCTCCCTGGGCGTGGGCCCTGGCGCGACCGTGGACACGGAAGGTACGACAGTTGTAAAGGAGGGAACTGGGGCTCCACGATCTGGACCTCGGCCTCCTCGGTAGGCCGTTTCTCCTTAGCAATCTTTTTCTTCTGGCCGCCAGCGGCAAAGCGTTGGGCGGCAAGGGCTCGGTAGTCTGCCGGCTTGGCCATTTCTGTCAGAAAAAGAAAGCATCGTCAGGACAGTCAACTACGACGAAGAATGAGATTAAAGAAAGAAATTTCCTAAAAGCGTCAGACCTCTATCGACCCGCTGGATCAACTCGAACAGTCGGCAGAGGGTTCTCGCAAGTCGGGCGTCGACACCGCCTGCAGCGAGTCAAAGTCCGAGAGCTCGGCATCGCTCATGTCGGCTGGGGGCCGAAAGCCCCGTCCTGAGGGTTGATAGCCGACCAGGTAGTAGGAAAATCCCACCCTTCTGAGTTATGAATGAAACAAAAATTCCTCTTCTAGTGATGGATAGAGGAAGGGAACCGACTAAGGAAGTGGCGGCCTGACCGAGCTGATATGACAACCAATCGCCCGAGACCTTAAGAGAGAAGCAAAAGAAAAAAGGCGGATGCTCGCCGAATCTTAGCCATGGCGCATGCCACCAAGAAACCGACAGCCGACCGCCAGGAATTGGGGGCCAATTGAGGGGGCGACCCCCAGTATAGCAGAAGATGAACTACAAGGGATGAAGGGGGTACCGGAAGCCAGCTCGAATTGACTCCGAGTATAGGCAGAACCCGTTCTCCATTGTGTAGTGAGCCCGAAGGTTGTCCGAGGCATACACGGAGAAGTCAGGGGGAAAGGCGATCCCGGATGATCCACAGTCCAGTCGACGGTCGCCTGGTCAATCTCAGTGACGGCATCGCCACGGAGTCGGCCGCTTTGCGCACGCCAGAAGATGGGGCTGAAGAAACCCTGGGCACGTACGTCCCGGGGACTACGGGAGCGCTCTCGCTGGCCTCCTCCGCCGCCTGCATCTGGAGGACCCGCGGGTGGGAGCGGTGCGAGAAGAAGGGGGTTGAGCAAGGGCACCCTCGGAAGGAGAGTACTCTGAGAAGATGTGGAAGGGGATAGAGAAGATCGAGAGGCAGAAGGCGAGCCCATGGCTTACCTCCGAGAAGAAAATGATCGAAGCGAGGGCGATCGGTCAGAAGCTCTGCGAGAGCGCTCGGTCACTCCACCACAACTCGGAAGGTCGGCGTGCTACGGTTGCTGGAGCTCACGCACGCAAAGGGCCTCCTTTCGGTACCACTAACGCTATTTATAGGGTCCCGGGGTCACCTCGACCTAACGGATGCAGATTGTCGCTGCGTCAAAGCGTCACGATCGTTCCACGTGTCGCCACCCCTGTCGTTGGCAAGCTTCGAACGCGGATTGTAATCCAGAGAAGGAGGATCGGGAGTCGAGGCGTCGATGGGAACGCCCGTCGCATCGTCTGCCATCATGATTGCAATCGGAAGTCGAGGCAGCGCGTCGTTTCGCTCTGGTGTCAGAAGCGTCAGAGGTCATGACTCTCCAACAGCCGTTGCGTCCCTTCATGATCCCGACAGTGCGTAGGCACGTCTGACGAGGGAACGTACGTTGGCGTCCGGTTGCTAAATATCAACATCTTCTCCTCGGCCCGTCGCGACGTCCCGAGCAAAAGCTGGGGGGCCAATGACACGGGTCGATACTCGGCAACTCGGCGCACCGTCAGGCCATCATCCGCCAAGGGGAGGACCTGGATGGACTAGCTGACTCATTCCGGGCAGAGGAAAGTAGGTCGGCGCTTTGTGTCGGCTCTCGGGGGCTCGGCCCGAAGAGCATCGACCACCGAGCTGTCCAGCGAAAGGAGACGCACGAAGCCACATTTCGGGACGAGTCAGTCCCACCATAGTCCTCGGCGGTAACGCTTCTTCCTAGACTTTCTTTATATGGACCTGCATAACCACAAGTGAAAGATTCGTTGGCGGGACGGCCCGGATATTATGGGCCACGTTTTGGTAACTGTCCTGGCACGACCGTAGTGGGAAGGTCCAGTGATGGTAAGTTCCAAAGGTAGCAACAACTAGACACATACGATCGTTGGGCCGATATATGCGGGATCTATTCAGCCACGACTACCGCCCACTACACCAGTCAGCAGGAATCCCGGGCGGTTTTTCTGGGCACGTCTTCGATTCACTTACCGCAGTCCTACCCACAGAACCCTTATAAAAGGGAGAGACATCCTCCGTTCCTGAGGTATGCAACTTCTAGTCCACAAACCCTCTCATTCTGACCTCCCGAACTGACTTGATCGTCGGAGTCTTCCCACCGAGGTCCCTCGGTGGTCTTGCAGTTGGAATTCGGCCGCATCTTCTTCCTCGTGCCTTCGTCCCTTGGGAAGCAACTCGGCCCTGAGCCGACCCCGTTACTCTCGCAGTAACACTATGATTTCTAGGAAATTGTGCCAACTATGACGTGACCAAAGATCAAAGACTTGGCATGCCATGTCATATATTGTTGTTGATACAGAGTAATTAATTTGTTCAATGACATGGAGCCCACTCTTTAGAATGTGAATATGTTTCTGTTTCTTTTCCTATTTTCATACACATGTGCATGTACACATGGTGATGCCTATTTGTACTTTTGTCATGGTTCTTATTCACCATATCATTCTTTCTGATTGGAACAGACCCTGAGACAGTAGTAATAGATAAAAGATCAGGGGGAGTGTAATGCCATTTTTTTTGGAAGAGTGGACACATAGGTTTACTAAGCCAAAAAATAAAGGAGTGGATATACATATCATGTCAATAGCACCCAACATTCCCATCAGACCAGATATTGAGTCCATACAAAAATGGGAGAGGATATCCTATGGATCCAAATGGTGCAAGAACAAGGAAACGCCCGAACCGCATCGTGCCTGGGGCTTTACGATCCTCAGGCACGGTCGGGTTGATCGGCCCAGGTGATCTGAGAAATGCAGAGAGAGGGAGAGGGAGATCACTGCAGTGGTGGGGGGGGGTGCACCGGAGGAGGACCCTATGCGGGGGGTGGGGGCACAGGGTGCATTGGAAGGGGAAATGAGAGATGCAGAGAGAGGGAGAAGCAGGGGGCACGGGAGGCTCAAACGCCTGCAACTGGCTGCCAGAGCACACAATCCCTCATCATCAACATTGCCGGGTCCCCACCCTTCCGTCTCCTCCAAGCCGATGACACCTTGGGTTCTTCGGGCGTTAAGATTAACCATCCAGAGGTAAGGGCACGTCCACACGACAAACCAGCTCCGAATTGGTTACCTTGTTGCCCAGCTAGATGGCTGCTGTGGTGGGTGAGGGAGTGAGAGATGCATAGAGAGGGAGAGGGAGGGCAGGGTGCCGGGGGGGGGGATATGGGCACCGGGGATGAACCGGTGTGGTATGTACCATACCATACTGACCCACAAAAACTCCGATTTGGTGCGATATTACAGTATGGCGAACCTTGCATTATGCCCCCTGTATGCAAAATCTTGGCCCACTTCAATCTTCAATTGTTAGAAGTGAATAACCACCTTATCTTCTGATTGGGTGTGTCTATCAAAAAGTCTGCTGTTTCTCTCTTCCCATAAGACCAATAGATTTGCATGAGTTTGCTGCCAGACTTTCTGATCATAAGGCACATACTGCTACATGCAAACCAAGCCACCAGATTTGATGATCATCTTTGAAAATTCATTTTTGTTTCCATGAGGCTAGCAATGGGTTCTACATCTGAAAGATGTTCTGCTAGGCTGCCAAGCAGCCAGAGAGGAGCACACAAGAAACAGGTCGTTCATGGATCCCTCTTCACCCCCCACAAGATCTAAGAAGCATTGATGCCATCCAAAACTATGGACAACCATTGTAGACATGGGAAATATCCTCATCAGAACATCTCACCAGAATTGGGAACATGCATGGTAAGATAAAGAAGTTTGATGACCAAGTAGTTATTGAGGAGAAAAAGATGAAAATCAAACTTCCTCTGAAACGTGGCATTTGTGGATTCTCTGTTCCATCAGCCAGATAAAGAATGAGGGCTCTTCCTTTCTGTTAATCCCTCTCCAGGCAATGAAAACCAATGAAAACAGTATATTAAAATAAGACAATTGTGTCGCATCTGTCCAAATAAAGCAAAGATATTGATACATGCCTTGAATTGACCTCATTTCGGTTTTTATGCCTCTACAAACCTATGCAGGAAAAAAAGATGGATTTATGTCTGTGTTAAAAATGTAAAAAGAAAGAGAAGGGGATGGTGCTGAAAAAAAGAAAGGAGAGACTTGCTCAAGTAGAGAGGAAATAATTCATTTGAATGTTTCTTCTGTGGTAAGATATGTAAGAAAAAGAGAGAGGAATCTATCAGGCTCTCTCTTCCATTATTACAAAATGTACACTCCCTGGCCCATTTCACATAAGGAATGCACTGTCTCTGCTCATTATATCCTTCCCACATAAATTTTGAGAGTCCTCTCAATTCTTTTTTCTAATTCATTCTGGAATTAAAAAAAACTGGCAAATAATGCAGAGGCATAGTTGATAAAGCAGAGTTAATTAAAATATTAAAATTCTTTTCTAGCCTTCCAACTTGATAATTTTTTTTACCGAATCTGTGAAGAAGAGGCCTCTACTCAGGTTTTCTGTTGTCTATAGTGAAGAGGTATGGCTAACCACAAATTTGTCACTTTACAAGATAGGATTCTTCACATCTTGAAGCCATTGTATTTAAGCCTATGATTGCACTTGAAGCCACTGTATTTTAGCTTATGATTGTACTCGTCATAACTTGTCAGGAAACCTGACAAGCCTCAAAATTCTTTAATAAGAAGAGAAATTTTCGGACTACAGGTTCTAAACTGAATCTTCTTGAAGAAGAACTGTCATCTGTGAATTGTAACTGAGTTATGAATGCTGAAGAGTGAAACATTTTTATGCTGCAAATCCATCTGTACTCTTTTGCAATACTAACAATCAGCTTAGCATTTTAACAAACATCAGCAATGGTGACAATGCATGACCTTGCCAAAGTTCTCTGTCACTTCTAAAGTAAGTGTGAGTCTTTCCAGTAAAATAATAGAAAAGGAAGCAGAACATACAGAATTGTGAACAATATGAAGCCATTTTTATGGGATTGAAGTCCCTTCAATGGGTGCCATAGACATTCCCAGAAACCCTATGCACTCAATGAGTGGCTCAGTGGGTAAGGGTAGTGGCTTAGTGGGTAAGGCCTTCCATATACACCTAGTTTAATAGGTCTCAGGTTCAAACTCCAGCAAGGTCAGGTTTATAGGGATTTCAAAGAAGGTTGTATAAATAGGTTACCTTAGGTTGTTCCTAGCCCTAGTGACTCAGTGGGTAAGGCCTTCCATATACACCAAGATTTAAGAGGTCTCAGGTTCAAACTCCAGCGAGGTCAGGTTTATAGGGATTTCAGAGAAGGTTGTATAAATAGGTTACTTTAGGTTGTTCCTAATCAAAATAATTCCCAGAAACCATATCATATGCTTTACTCAAGTTCAGAAGCTAGAGATTATTTTCTTGAATCCTTCATAGAGAAAACTATCTCATGTAGTCATGAGCCATATAAAAGGAAACCCTCAGCCTCCTGCCAGAGATAAAAACCTAACTGATATTCTGTAGTTATCTTTGGTAATATGACAGCAAGTCTACTAGCTAGATTCTTCATCAAACTTTCATGTATGTGGACACTGATAAGCCTGAAGTCCTTCAAGTCCACAGCCTCATTCTTCTTAGAAATAAACACCGAGAAAATGCGATTGAGGTGTCCTCACTGCTGTATCCTTCTCCAAACATGCTTGAATAACTAGCAACGCATCTTCCTTAATTACAGGCCAAAATATCCGATAAAATATTGAAGGAAAACCATTTGGCCCTGGTGCCTTTTCTCCTTCAGCACTTAAACTTTCTTTACAACTACTTCATTGATTGAATCTAGACCAGTCCATTGTGGTTATCATTTGTTCTCAGATCTCAATAGAAGCAAACAAGTGTTTGTGAAATTTGACTTTCCTCTTCTAACCAAGATTGCCAATTGGATCCTCATTGTACTAGCAAATTTGCCTCCTTTGAAGGATGCATATCTCTTGGATGACCCAGAGTTTCAGCAGCAGCACTTTGTCGTGGTAGAGGAAGACCTATGACATCAAGGCACTTACAAGAGTATTTACAGAGACACTAGGACCTGGGTCAACCTTGCACCAGGGTTGCAGGAGTTAAATACTAACATAAAATTGAGATAGTGATAAGATTTTGAGGTCCTAATCCTATGCTTCCTCTATCAACGTAGAAGCCTTCTAAATGTGTTTAATTCACTAGATTATTTTATTAGAAAAGAGTCTATTCCTTTTTGAACTCGGCTAAAATCCTGAAAACACATCTCCTTGATGAGGCATCTTTATAAATAAGCTCCATCATAGGTTCCCAAATAAGATTCAATGAAGAACAGCAAAAGATCAAGAGAAATCAAAGAAGATGTTATGATGTTTTGGCATCTCTATGAATAAGCATTTCCATGGGAGCTATTTGTGAGATGTGTTAAACTGTAGTCCCATAGATATAATTTGGTTTAAAGAGGGATCTTCCAGGAGTTTATGTGTGCACTTGTATTTATCTTTCATTTTTAATAATTAAGAGTCAAACATGGACTTTATGAGATAGATGGAAAGCAGAAATAGTTATTATTGGTACCTACCTTGCACAACGGGCACTTAGCCATTTCAATGGGGAACCAGCTACCTTTGCAATGAGCTGCACCATGCATGCCACTGATTCATACTTTATGCCAAGGGTGGTTCAACAAGCCAGATATATATGAGTTTTAATTTCCTTGATTTATGAATTGAGTAATCTTTTGTCAACTTTGTGTTATTCTTGATATTACTCTCGTGGATCACTTACTTTCTTAAAATGATTTTCAGGCTGAAACTTGGATGTGATTTTCAGTACGTGCTAAATGTTAAAGGATCTTCTCCATCTGAGGTACTTGGCACCAACTACAAAACAATGCTGAAGCCTGCCCTGAATGAACTTGCTGATGAGATAAAGAAAAGCTCTGTGGCTAAAATGGAGGAAAAAATTGGCCTCCAGAAACAGTTGTGAAAAGTCTCTTGAGGTGGAGGAGAAGAAGGAAAGCCTTGTTGTGCTTCAAAAGAAAATTGATGAGGTAGATTTCTGAGCTGTCATGCTCAATTTGATTTTTTTTTGTACAAACACCCTCTTAGAAATGAATTGAGTTCCTTACATTGTGAATACCTCATGGTCAATATATTCAGTAGCAGCTCCCTAAAAGCCACTGTGTATTTTTGAAAGAAGCCCCATCTCTATCTAATGCAATAGAAGAAAAGAGGCAGAGAAGGAGGGAAACATAGCATGCTTTATTGACAAAATTGTCAAAACATGGTTGGTTAGGTCCATAAGAAACCTAAGGGGAAGAAGTAGTAGAAGAGGGATGGGTAAGGATCTTGGAGTTAGATTGAATTTGCCCCCCATTTTCATTGCTTCTGTGTGGATTATGACTGACTTTGGTGTGGGGGGAGGATTGCGGACTCAAGTAGAAAGAGAGAATGCAGGCAAAGAGAGTCTAGGTGATAATAGAAAAGAAAAAGAACTTCTGTAACTTTTCACTCATCCCACTTGTGGCATTCTCCAAAGAAATAAAATTTGATCATGTTGTTGTTCCCGTGCTCTTTGACATGTTGATGCGGTTTGAGGGAGAAGAAACCAGAAAACACAGGGTGGGGTGAAACGTGGAGGAGGAAGAAGGAGAAGGGGTTGGGCTTCCACCCTGGGGATTCCACCTCGCTGAGGAGAAGACAAGAAGGCTGCGCACCAAAGCTCTTCAAATCTTCATTAATTCCTAAAAATAGGTTATTACACATTATTTATAGTGAGGGAACCCTATGGTCCTCACTAATACACCCAAAGATTGAAATACCCTCAAGCCTAAAAATAGGTCCAAATTCAGACCCAAAAATACACAGAAAATAAAAAGAGCTCTAATGGGCCTCATATGGGCCTTATTACATCAACTAAATGCCCAATCTCATAAAAGAAACATGCTAGTGGTCCAACGGCAAGTCGCCACCAAATGGATGCCGTCGTCGCTGCTCGTCGCCTCCGTCTGGGTAAACTTGGGCCTGGTTGGCCCGATCCCGGCTCAGATGTCCCCACCAGTTCTCCCCTGATTCTAGAAAACTCGTCCTCGAGTTTTGAAATAGGGCAATATCCAGAGGAGATGAGGTAAGGAGCAAACACAAAACACATCTCGAAAACAGGTAGGTCCATCAAGCAAAAAACCGCATCTGGAGTTGAGAAATGTGCATTAGTTTCACTCCATATGTGATCAAAGTCATCCAAATTGATGATATCCTGCATATCCGTTGTTGTGGTCGCAACTCCAATTATTTCTTCCATTGTCATCTCATTCTCCTTAATAGAATCACCTGCTCCAAACATCTCAGACTCAAGCTGTGTATATACTCATCTATCAATGATTCATCTGCTTCATAAGATACTTCGACTAGCTGTTTTCAGACTCCTTAATAATCGAGGAGCCAGCCTCAGACAATCTCCACTTGTTTGGCAACTCGTCACATAATCGTTGAAGAAGATATCTATTCTCACGAGACGTTGATCCCATTTGCGCCTAAAGTGGGTAATTGCTTCAGACAATCCACAAACCATCATCCCAAAACATAGCAAGACTTACAGACCGGTCGATAAATTGATTGTGCAAACCTGGGTGGCAGAGCGGAACTCTGTGGGGTTGCCGCGTAGCTAGAGCGCACTGTAAGCAGCTGAGCAAGTGATGACGCAAACAGAGTGGAAATCAGAGCACAAATGAAGCTCTTATGCTTGGCGGTGCGATAATAGCTCTGGTGCACCGCCTGTGCACTATGACTGACCGGGTTTGGTCAAACCGGGTCAAACCCGGTTTATGGACAGCTTAAAAGGTTGGGCCCGTCCTCTTCCTCGTTCCACCTCCTCCTAGCCCTCGCACAGGGAGAGCAGGAAAGGAAGAAGGCGACGGCTAGGGCCAAGCCGGGGCGGAGCTGGCGACGGCGGACGGCAGCTCCGGCGGCAGCGGACGCCGGCGGCGGCGATGGCTTCGGTGGGCACCACTGGCGGCTCCGATGGAGGGCGGCCCTGTCTTCCCCGCGCGTAGGTGGCGGAGGGGAGGGGCCGGTGCGACCAGTCCGTCGGGCTCAGTCGAAGGCAGAGGAGGCCTGGGTTCGCGAGCGCGAGGACGGGGAGGCTGTCGACTGGGCTTTGCGGGAAGGCGGGGTGCTCACGAACAAGGGCAGTGGGGGCGGTCAGCGAACAAGGGAAGCGGCGCGGTTGGCCACGCGCGTGGGTACTGCTGGGTGCGCGGGGTGGAAGGGAAACGACGCGGGGTGGGCCCACGCAGAGCAGGGGCGCGGCGGTCGCGGGGGCTGGGGCGCAGGGTCGCGGGCGACGACGCGGGGGGCCCGGCGCAGGCAGGGCGCGGCAGTCACGGCCGACCTGTGCGTGGGTGGGGGGCCAGACGCAGGGGCGCGGGGGGTGATGGCCATAGTTGTCAAGGCGGATGCCTAGGCGGCGCCTAGGCGCCGCTTAAGCGCCAAGGCGCTTCCTCAGCCGCCTTAAAACACCTCGCCTTTCTAAGAGGAGAAAGGCGCCCCAAGGCGCCGCTAAGGTGGCCAAGGCGCACGCCGGCGCGCCTAGACCCTTTAGGGGTCCGCAATATCCCACTTAGACAGTAGATTCAAGTCGGTTTTCAGGGCTGAGTCCAGCCCGATTCCAGGTAACATCTTATTTACCTGAATATCATTTAAGTAAATATTATAATTTGTTGTTTCATTTACTTAAGATATTACATGTAAATAAGGAAGTACCCCCCATTTGAATCTAATAAAAATATCAAAAAATCATATCTCTTACAAAAAAAAGTCAACTCTCCCATCGAAGAAGAAAATCACGATTTCGATGATTTTAGCGAAATGCTAACTTTCTAATCTCTCATAATTTGACCTATCTAAAAATTTGATAATTCAAATAAACCATATGGAACACTAAAATTCAAAGTCCGGTAAAAAAAGTCAAACGTGCATATGACATCTCCAAGGGAGCCGCTCTCCTACTGACAGCACTTAGTCTGTTTGAGATCTCTCAGGATTTGGTCAAACTTAAACTATCATCACCAAACACATGAGACTTGTCATTTTCTAGTTTCTTTTCAATTTTTAGGCATATTGTGGATTATGTAATGGACTCATTTATTTTTTACTTGTTTTAAGTGTGTTAAGATATTGCACTTCTTATTTTTATTTAACATATTTACATGTATGTGTATTGCTGTTTTAAAAGTTGAAAATTAGTTTTCTGATGATAGAATGATATTTGCACTTCTTGTTCTTATTTAGTGTGCTTATTTATTTGAAGATGTCAATTTAGATTTTTTATGACTTTATGATATATAATGTGAGTTTGTTTACTGGAGTTTAATTTTTGTTGCTTTCATTGTCTTTATGTCTGTCATATTATGATATTTTTATTGAATTTTATCATTATATATATTTATAGATACATAAATATCATGTAAGAGGGACACTTGAAAACAACTCATACTTGGTTCCGTCCTAAACGCCTAGGCACCGCTTAGGCGAGCGCCTAAGCGCTTAGACGATCCGAGACCCCACCTACGCCTTGGTCGCCTTGACGCCTTGACAACTATGGTGATGGCGGTGCGGCGCTGGCGCGGGGGAGGAAGTGGGCGCGTCGTCTGGGCCCGATCGACGAGGAGGCTCGCGGGGGAGGCCCGCGATGCAGGTGCCAATGGCCCCTGCGAGAGAGGATGGTCGCAGGGCGAGATGGATCAGAGTTGGGCTTTGATACCAAACTGATGCGGGACAGCGGCTTGGAGGGAGAAGAAACCAGAAATAGGGTGGGGTGAAACGTGGAGGAGGAAGAAGGAGAAGGGGTTGGGCTTCCACCCTGGGGATTCCACCCCACTGAGGAGAAGACAAGAAGGTTGCGCACCAAAGCTCTTCAAATCTTCATTAATTCCTAAAAATAGGTTATTACACATTATTTATAGTGAGGGAACCCTAATGGTCCTCACTAATACACCCAAAGACTGAAATACCCTCAAGCCTAAAAATAGGTCCAAATTCAGACCAAAAAATACACAGAAAATAAAAAGAGCTCTAATGGGCCTCATATGGTCCTTATTACATCAACTAAATGCTCAAACTCATAAAAGAAACATGCTAGTGGCCCGACGGCAAGTCGCCAAGCCAAATGGATGCCGTCGTCGCTGCTCGTCGCCTCCGTCTGGGTAAACTTGGACCTGGTTGGCCGATCATAGGCTCGGATGTCCCCACCATGTACCATTATGATTAGGGTCCTGCATTGTGTAGTTTGGTGCTAGAATGTGAGTGATGGGTGAGGTATTCACCATCCACACATGCATAGAAAATGTTAAAAATAGTAAGTTTGAAAGTTTTACCTGTTCTATTTGGCAAAGAAGATGGAAATCTAATATTTCACACATCTGGTGTCTCGGTTTCTCACAAAAGTTCCCAAAAAAGAACACAAGTGCTGTGTTCCCCACACTTCGTGCTTATTAAGGTGATGGTGACTGAAGATGTACTTGAGGTTCTTGAGTGCCTATGTTCTTAGACTCTTCTAAGCAGAACCTAGGCATCACATTTTCAAGGCCTACATGGCATCCAAGACTACAAACATACAGATATAGCTGAAAGAGGAATTAAAATCAGATACTCCTAAAATAAAATAAAATCAAATGGAAAATGGAAAAATTGGTACTCATTTCCAAAAAATATAAATAACTTTCCGACAATGTCCAACATTATGAAATGGATTAAGAGAACAGGGGATAGATGGATGGAGGTGGATTCATGTTTGGATGGAGTACAATGTGACAGATGACATTAGAGGAGAGAATAGGAAGGTTAACTTAAGTCAGAGATGGGAGGAGATGACACAATTTGTCCCTCTAGATTCTTCCTTCTCTTTTCCATTTGGCTATCTTGTCATACAGAGAGAGAGGAACAGGGTAAGGAACAGAAGAAAGACGGGATGCCACTGGGTCATGGGGAAAGGGCAAGAGGACATGGAGAACAGAGGCAACAGCGGATGTGAGGTGACAGAGTGAGGGACCTGCCCTCTCTTCTTTTCTTTCTACATATGTCTGAGAGAGAGAGAGAGAGAGAGAGGAGAGAGAGAGAGAGAGAGAGAGAGAGAGAGAGAGAGAGGAGAAAAGGCGAGATGAACTGGCAGGGGATTATAATAGGGCTTTGAATTTTCCCCTAACAGTTATGCAAATGTCTTAACAATTATGTACACGTTCGAGTCATCTTTGTAACTTTGTTCATTGTGGCCTTCTTATGAGTCAGACTTGCACATATTCGCTTGAATGGGGTGGCTTAAGCATAGTCAAAACCCTCGTTGATGTCATGCTCACTGCCGGATAGGTTGGTTGCTTGGGATAGGGAGAAAATAAGGAAGGCGAGATGAACTGCAGGCAAGGGGATTATAATAGGGCTTTGAATTTTCCCTAACAGTTATGCAAATGTCTTAACAATTATGTACACGTTCGATCATCTTTGTAACTTTGTTCATTGTGGCCTTCTTATGAGTCAGACTTGCACATATTCGCTTGAATGGGGTGGCTTAAGCATAGTCAAAACCCTCGTTGATGTCATGCTCACTGCCGGATAGGGTTGGTTGCTTGGGATAGGGAGAAAATAAGGAAGGCGAGATGAACTGCAGGCAAGGGGATTATAATAGGGCTTTGAATTTTCCCTAACAGTTATGCAAATGTCTTAACAATTATGTACACGTTCGAGTCATCTTTGTAACTTTGTTCATTGTGGCCTTCTTATGAGTCAGACTTGCACATATTCGCTTGAATGGGGTGGCTTAACCATAGTCAAAACCCTCGATTTTATTATGGTTGTGAGTATGAAGAGAGTGGCATCAATGCCCTCAAAAACGTAATCAGCCTTCTGTTAAGTGCATTAACCATAGTTATTTGGTGAAATAGGGACGTAGTTGTGACTGAAGAGTGGGTCAAATACCAGTGTTCCTGATGGCAAACTGGAAGTAGAGCTGAAAACCATGAGCAGAGCCCAGCTCTGTCCCATTCTTCCCCCTCCCCCCTCCTCTCCCTTCTTTCTTGCAGGCTTCGTCTCTCATGGTGGCATTTTGTCTCCCTTCTCCTGACTCACCACTGTTTAGTTTTATCCAATACACCCAACCACCCCTCTCCTCTCTGGTTTCCTGGGATCCAGGACTCATGATGGTCAACCATTCCGCTCCAGCACATCCCTGTCACCCACTTTGGCCTCCAATTATATATACAGTGCCTGAAACTTTTGGGTACCACAAGGACTTGGTTGTCATTTCAAATTCTGGTGAATTATCACTTGCCACTAACATAGTATTGATGTCTCCCTTTTAAATTAAGCATTAGGAGGAATGTTTTGCAAAGGGTCTATTCCTCTAAGTTAAATGTTTCTTTTGCTCTGTCTATTCCTGCTGCATTAAGCTTAGTTTAGCAATATGAATGGGACAAATCCTCTAATATTGCCTCAAGCTGCCTTTATCTTCCTTTGGGTACAGTTGCAGTTTAATTGTTACCTAGGAAAAGATCTGTCAACTTGAGAATGCCATCTAGGCTTGATCCCAAGGAAAAAGGGCAGTAATTGAACAGAAAACTGATCAAATTATCAATTTCCTCAGTGGGCCAGTTGTTTGCCTCTTAGGGTTTATGAGATTGATTATCATTGATCTGCCACTTTGGATGATTTCTGTGCATTTATTTGCCAGAATCTCATTTTCAAGGTTAATCCAGATAATCTTGAGTTGTAGGCAGCATATCTTATGTTGGAAAGAAACAAGCAAAGCTTTAAAAATGAAAAGATAAACATAGAGAAATATAATGTTCTTCACTCCATTACTGTAGAGTGGGTAAGACAGAAGGGGGAATTGAACATTGAAAATTAAGTATTCTTACCTAATGTCTTGGAAAAAGAAATCATGTTTTCATGTGAATTCATGTATATATGAAAGTTTGTGCTTGGTGGTATCCTGATTCACAAGTGATGCTGCTAGTACAAAAGTTGTCATCTGGAAAGGAGGTAAAACAGTGTTCCATTTAGGTGGAAATAATTGAAAGGGATACAGTATCTGTCATATGTTTACAATATTCAGAGGGAAGTAGAGAGGATCTAATGGTTCTTTCTTAACTGATGATGGATCTTCGATGCTTATTTAGAAGGATAGGGGGCAATGGGCACACCAAAAGAAAGCAGCATTTGATGTATAGATGACATATTCAGAGTTTGATTCTTATCCTCTATCCATCCACAAGTCCTTGGAAAATGGTGAAAAGAAAAAATGATGAAGGATATGAAAGTTGGGAAATACAGTGTTTACATTTGTCTCTAGTGTTTGTCATTGTTGCTGCAAATTTCTTATCCAGTCAGCAAATGCCACCTTCTAGATATGAAATATCCAAGAGTCCTAACTGGTTGGCCCTGACTGACCTATGTGAGCTTCAGCAGAGTTCAGATCCTCAGCATGATCACCTTGTATATAAGATGAGGCTATTTAGAACAAGGAACAAGGGGCAGTATCAGCCCCTGGGTTGGATGGCCAGAAACTGCTTAAGTTGACTGATCCTAACCTGAATCACTTGTGCATGCTTATCCTGGTTGACCCAAGTCTGCTAGGATCTGACCGATAACCTTCCCTGAGTAGGAAAAATCCCAAAACACGGAAAATGATAAGAAAAAATGGCATGTTCCGAGCATGGGAAAATAATACTTCTGAACACAGCAAAGAATAGATTACAATCATTACTTTTCTCATCATTGCCATTTGAGGGTGAGGGAACTTCCCCTCATTCTCTCACTTCTTCGGTAGTGTCTCCAGCCATCACCATCAAAGCCAGAGATCTCTGACCCCTGCAGGTGGGAGGTTGAAGCAAATGTCTTTGCATGTTTTGATAATCTCATCTGGAACTGAAGTTGGAGTTGATGGATTCTCAATGTTTGTAGGAGGTGAGGTCACTCAATTATGGCTCATGCTCCAGATTATCTCACTATAGACAATAACTATTCACTGACAAGTGAGAATTAGTGAGTAGTGACACAATTGGGCATTGGATGTTCTCTGATGTACAAGCCAAATGCTTTGCAATTGATGGACCCTGCTATCAGTACTTTCATGCAGGATTTTGACTTTGACATGAAATCTACAAGACACATCAATAGTCAATTGATTAAAGTTACAACTTACTGGTAGCCATCATAGACATGGCTCCTCTATTTTGAAAGAGATTGTTCAGAGGAAAAAGTATCTCCCCTCCCCACTCTCCCTACTGACCCAGAAGGTGATCTGGATCAGTTGATTCATGCTCATCCTTTTGGTTTTTTTATTCCTGGTTCAGAGTTCTCCATTTTCTAGAAACATCTTATTTGAGGGGCATAAACTAAATTCATGTAAAAGATGATGAATTCTACCTAGATTTTTGTTATAATTGTTGTTTCAGGCTAGAAAGTTGTGATTCTAGAATATTGTTGGCCCAGTTGTGTTCAATTAACTCTTGTTATAAAAGAGAAGAGCCATCTGCATTGGACTTTTTAGGATAGAGGAAATTTTCATTCCTGAAAAAGTGAGATGATGGAGTCATATGCAAATGCTCATCTCACAGCATGTACAAGGTTGTATGTGGGACACCTGTGTGATGTGCATGGAGTGAGTGTTAATTGGCTGGGAAAGTGGCGAGTGTGTGTGTCACGTCCCGAGAATTTCGCAGCGGATATTATTAATTAATGCGGAATAATTATAATTTGATATCCCGAGACGTGAACAATCGCAAATAGCCTCTAGCTAGCTCGCACTAAATGTGTATCAACACAACATCATAATAGGGTCCAATGTTGAACTCAATATAAATTGTATTCAAATCTCAACTTATTGTATTCAAATGGAACCATTACAGGACTAAGACTCAATAAAAGCAAAGTACATAATACCTCACTTCCTACTACATTGTTCTAACACTAAAAATAAACTAACTATAGATAGACTCATAATTGGAACGCTCATCACTCGGACGCATTCACATCCTCGACTTGCTCTTCCTCTTGCCCTTCATAGTCACCTAGATTGGGTAAAAGTAGGGGATGAGCAAACTAGCCCAGTAGGATTTATATCTCAATGTGCGGGTAATGATATAAGTGATTAGCAATTTAGAACTAGGTAAGCACGATGAATGTCATGATATGCATGTACGAATAAAACTCATTAAAAACATGATACATGAAACAAGCTAGAGAGAGTGATTATGATAGAACAAGATTTTTGAACAAGATGACAAGATAGAACTAGTAATAGATCACTTTGTACAAGCACGCAAGATTTCACTTGATGTCAAGAACGCAGATATCACTAATTGCATTAAATGCAGGATGGCCATATCACGCAAGCAAGCAAGCAAGAATGTACGAGCACGATAATGTAACACTAATCAGGCACGTAGACACTAATGTATACCGAGAAAAGATCCATCAAGAATGTACACCAGGACACGTGTATGTGGTTATTGTATCTATCATTCAACAAGCAAGCAGGACTCCCAGCGCAGATGCAACGCCAGTAATCATTATACCTCATGGTTAACAGTATATTTATGACTCGCCGTCATTGGGGCTAGACTGGAGCCCTTGGACACACGCCGTGCCCTGTCAGCAATCTCATGAAACATTTTAAATGTAGATACCCACAGTCATTAATAATGGCCAATGAGAGTTTCAATAAGTAAGCATATGTAATGTCATGTTCATGATGATGATGGGAACAAGTAATAAGTAATTGAACATGATTTCATGATAACAATGGTCAAGAGATAAATTTGGCAGCATAACGGCACGATTTATACTTTAATTCAATCTTTACTTTAATGACTTTAGTCTAGATAGTAAGTCACACTCACGAGAACAAGATGAGAGAGGAAGTGCACGCTATCTTCAGGGAACTTCAATGGTACAACCAACTCGTCGGCCATGTGGGAATCCATGGTCAGAGGAGATTTACGGAGGCCTTGGAGAACATGTCACTAGTCTACCGATTCGGAATGACCGGTAGAGAGCTTCCAAATTCCCAAGAAAGGGCTGCCTAGATGTGCAAGTGTGTAGTGATGTACGCGTGTCACAATTCACAAATCCATCGGTCTCAAACTGCGGAAAACACTTAACATGATAGCATGCAATGAAACTATGCATTTAACTACACATGGGTTTGCAAGATTTAAAGATGATAATTATCATTTAATCAGGCTAGAACG
>JACBKR010001227.1:0-45009 GCA_014218235.1 Colocasia esculenta
TTAAGGAGGAAGTGTATGTTGAACAGCCTCCAGGTTTTGATGATACAAATTTCCAAATCATGTTTTAAACTTCATAAGGCATTATATGGTTTAAAGCAAGCACCAAGAGCCTGGTATGAAAGGCTTAGCTCTTTTTTATTAAACCATGGTTTCACTAGAGGACAGGTAGATAGCACTCTATTTGTAAAAACAAAGTTAAAAGCATATTACTTGTACAGATTTATGTAGATGACATTATTTTTGGATCTACTGATGAATTCCTTTGCAAGTACTTTGAAAAGTTGATGCAGGGAGAGTTTGAGATGAGTATGATGGGGGAGCTAAATTATTTCCTTGGACTACAAATCAAGGAAGAAAAAGATGGCACCCACATCTGTCAAGCAAAATACACCAAGGAGCTTTTGAAGAAATTCAGTTTTGAGAACACAAAGCCACTCTCAACACCTATGAGTACATCTACAAGGATGGATAGTGACAAGGATGGTAAGAAAGTAGATCAAAAGATCTACAGAGTATGATTGGTTCATTGCTTTACTTAACGGCCAGTAGACCCCTATTCTATTCAGTGTATGCATGTGTGCAAGATATCAAGCAGATCCTAGAGAATCTCATTTAATCTCGGTAAAAAGAATATTTATATATTTAGCTAGAACTCATGATTTAGGTCTGTGGTATCCAAAATCCTATGAAATTAATTTAGTCGGATATTCTGATGCTGACTACGCTGGATGCAAAGTGATAGAAAAAGCACCAGTGGTTGTTGCCAATTCCTTGCAGGGTGTTTGATATCCTGGTCCTCCAAGAAACAAAATTTAGTGGCACTGTCTACAGCTGAACTGAGTACGTAGCTGCTGGAAGTTTCTGTACACAACTCCTATGGATAAAGCAACAACTGAGGATTTTGGACTAAATATCAAATCAATTCCACTATTGTATGACACACCAGTGCTATCAATCTCACCAAAAATCCAGTCCAGCATTCAAGAACCAAGCATATTGAGGTTAGATATCATTTTATTCGTGATCATGTAGCAAATGGTAACATAGAAATATCTTTTATTGACACAAATGGTCAGTTAGCAGATATTTTCACAAAAGCCTTACCCGAAAAGAGATTCACATCTCTTAGAAGGGAATTGGGCATGTGTAATTTGTGAAAAGATTTCTGTTTAAAACTGGCACATAAATGTTTAGAGTTAAGTAAATTTTCTCTCCATGGCTTTAAGCAAAAGAAATTTAAATTGTTCCTTACCGGTCGCTCTCTCCTAATAAAGTCTGCTGAGGTTGGTCAAACTTATTTGTCGTTTTCTGCCACCTCTTGGCTTTCGCTTTTCGGTAAAACGTTTATTTAACCCCAAATTGATGTGAAAACGATTCATCTCCTACCTTACACCTTTTTCCTCTTTCTCTGGTTTCCTGAGCCGATGCCCTAACGACTCCGACATCGACTTTCTGCTCATTTGAAGTTCTCTCTTCTTCCCCCGCGAAGAATCTCTTGAGGGCTTTTCTCTCCTCTTCATCTCAACCTTCCAGAAAATCTTCCTCACCCAAAGTCCATGGCATCGTCCATTATCTCCGGCAGTTTGGGTGGCTACATCGCTGAGTTTCTATCGGCAGAGCAGCAGGAAAGGTTTTATTTCGTGAAGACCAACTTTGCGGGAATAAGGCAGTAGATGTTGCGGATCTTGAGAAGAATGGAATGATCAGTGTAGTAGCCGCTATGAGAAGGATGCAGTGGATGGAATCACCACCTTCTCTGAGGTTAGCTATCCAGACCTCGTGAGGCATTTTATGTATGTTGAGAACAGAGGCCGACGGGTCCTTGATTTCATCTGTCAAGGGAACCCAAATCAAGATTGATCATGAAGTTTGAAGACCCTGTTTGATGTGAGCACTCTGGTCATAGTGGAATCCACTCAGTGGACACCCAGGCAAAGGGTCTAGGTATTGTTGGTTCAGACTTAGACTGAAAGATGGCAAATTGGATATCAATCAGTTGAATGCTTTCATCGCCTTCTGCACTTCGTTGTCTGTCAATTCTTGTTCCTAGAAGTGCTACTTTTTCAACTTGCACCAAGGCAGACTCAGATATGATGTTTTGGGCCGTTCAGAACCAAGAAATCAACATGGCCGAAGTAATGATAGAAAGAATGAAGTTTGCCCATGATCAAATATGGGATACCAAGAGTAAGTTAAATGTATCCCTGCCCTATGCTCACTTGCTCACCAAAGTCTTTAAGCACTTTGGAGTAGATGTTTTTGGCGCCGTTGTAGAGAAGATGGGCCAAGCAATCAGGTCCCGAAATCTAAGGAAAAGTGGTTTTTTCTGTGGTTAACGGAGTATGGACCAAGACCTCAGTGGCTGAGGGTGAACCCATCCTAGGGGAAGCCCAAGACGTCCAACTCGAAGAAGTGGCAGCAGTGTCAGAGGGTCCATTAGCAGTTGCAGAACCAGCAGCAAGAGAGGCCGCAGTGTCTAGTGCTTCACTGGAAGTAGCTGCCAAGAGAAGTTGCAATGGAGACTCTAGTAGCTGAAGAAATGTAGTAGTAGCACATTTTGTCAGAAGTTCAGAGGATCCTCTTCCCACCTCTCTGTGGCATCTGTGCTCCGTCAAGTCTTAGATTCCATTCACTCCTCTCCAGTGATTCAAAACACTGATGAGAGTTTGGTTGAACAGTTTATGGCATCTGGCCACATGAAGATTCTGTATTGGTTGATGCTCCTATTCAGGGGGAGCAAGGAAGATTTATGGAGGATGCTCCTATTCAGGGGGAGCAAGGAAGATTTGTGGAGGAGCTCCTATTCAGGGAAGCAAAATTTGAAAAGGTAGCAGCATCTCAAGAGGCTCTTACTGAAGATGCTCCTGTAAATGAAGAGCATAATGAAGTTCCAATAGTGGTCACAGAGCAAGTGGAAAGAAGAAGCAAACATAAGAAGCTGCTCACAGAAGGCAGAAGTCAATTCTAAAGAAGTACTTGAAGCCCATCTTGAAGAGATTGGATGATCAAGGTGCAGTCTTGGCCTCAGTAAAGTCAGCTGTGAGCTCTGTCATTGAGCGCCAGGCATCCATGTCAAATGACATCTCTCAAATAAATGATGCCATGAAGTGGTATAATAAGGAACTGAGCTCTATGAAGGTGATGCTGTCTGAAGTTTTGAAGGCAGTAGGGCCCAAAGTTCCTACTCCTCAAGAGCATGAGCCTTCAGGGCCAAGTGAAGATAATGCAGAGCCATCCGGGCAAATTGGTGTTGATCTTCTGGAGGTGCCATCAGGGCTTTCATTGATGCTCCACAGGGCCATCAGGCCAAGTTTTGAAGTTCAGCCCTCTAAAATTTTGCATGTTGAAGATTCTGATTGTGTCAGGGGTCTGGACCGAGAAGGAGTCACTCAATCCAGTGGAACCGGTAGCTGATCGAGCAGACCAGGCTGTAGCTCCTGAGCCCCCTGCCTCTTCCACTCTTCCCACTCCAGCCGCTCCTTCTCCACCATCTTTTTCCACTGCACCTCCAGCTCCAACCACCTTTAATGACCCATTCAAGATCTATTTCCTCTCCCAACCTTTTCCCTCTCACTTGCCTCATCTCCTGTTTCTTCCACCATTGTTCTTTCTCCACCATCTTCCCCTCAGCTTCCACCAGCATCCTCTTCTGCTGGGCCCTCTTCTTCTTCTGGTCTTTCTACATCAAAAACTTTTGCTCTTCCTACAGTAACTCTTGCCTCTATCTTCAATCCACCTACACCTCCATCTTTCATTACCATTATTCCTGAGGTGCCCAACTCACACAAGTAGAAATCCAAGATATCAAGGATGAATTTGAAGTAGCAATACTTTGTTCAGTCCTGGCTGTTGGGACCCACTCTCACAGGACAGGCTCTTCTAGTCCTGTCTCTAAGAAGATGAGACTCACGTCCACCATCTCCTGTCTCTTCTGAACCTTGTTATCCTCCCCTTTGGTTTCCCTTTCTATCTCCAATAAGAGAAACTTATCTATGAAGAATATCTTCAAAAGGTAGTTTTTGCCCACATTTTTGGCTTCCCTTCCAAAATCTTTCTGATCATCTTACCACCATCTTTCCTTATACCCATCTCTCTAAGGCTCAACAGTCAAAAGTCTTCTCCATGACTGAAGCCAAAACTGAAGAGCAGTGGGCTCGGAGCAACAAAGATCTGTACAGTCAATTCCGTCGAGTTCAAGCTGCCAGATATCCACCTAGGACTCCTCTTCCCCTTTCTGAGTGGTTCCAGATCCATCACAAAAATTATTTGGCCCTTCATTCAGAAAGAGATCAAATTTATCGGCAGTATCAGATGTACAGTAACTACTGCTATGTAAATCGCCTCCCTGAATCTCAGTTGGGTCAATTTTGTGTAGCCATCAGGCCCTCAGTTCAAGCACAGCTCATACTGAGTCCCTTCAGGTCGATTTTGCCACATTGGTTATTCCTGATGTAGTGTTCCTTCCCCCTCTCCATGCTTTGATTATGGACTCTTATGTGGGAACACTTATCTTTGAGCGTGCTGCAAGGGTAATGGCCAGGTTATTTGTGCAAGATGGTCGTGACCTATCTTTCCCAAGATTTGTCTTCAGGCAATATCTTCAGGGGCATATCAAGGCAGATGTTCTGGCCCCCATTCTCTCTGAATGCGAGCGGTTATCTCCTACAGAGTGGACGAAGCTCTATCCCTTGTCTGCTCAGCAGCTAGGAGATCTAAATGCCTCTCAGGCCAGCTCCAATCAACCTCCCTTGTCTCCTGGTGAATTTTGGCCGCCAACTCTCTTCACCTCATCCGGGATTCCTATCTGACCTGGGTCGAAAGATACAAGGTTTTCCTTGCTTTAAAGAAAGAGCTTAGGTCGCTTCAGATTGACTATCCCCTCAAGATTGAAGCTTTTCTTCGGTTTGCCAGTTTTGGGGCATTCTTAACCTACAAGGTAGCCCTTGGCAGTGCTAAGTATGGGGATTTCATTTCAGATCAAAGGCAGCTTCATATCCAAAGGATGGCTCCCACCATGGGACCCTCCTATCAAATTGAATTTGGGGCCTTTCAAGCTTTCTTTGAAGAGCAGGAACGCCAGGCACTCCCTATCATCAGACGCTTTGGCTCCTTGTTATCCTTGCTTATTATTTATCTGTAACTACTCAAACCTGATCATATATTGGTTGTGTGCCCTTCAATCTTTTCTCTTCATTCTTTGTCTCAGATTATCTTTTTGCTTAATGACAAAAAGGGGGAGAAAAATACTTAGCATGTCTGAAATACATTCCGCAAATATTCATGCTTATTGATAAATTTTGTCATCACCAAAAAGGGGAGATTGATGATCAGTCTGTCCCCATGTAATTTTAAGTATATATGTATTTTTGTGATTAACAAAACCTTATCAAAAGTTCTCTAAGTCTTAAGTATAGGAAATACTCCAAGGTCAAGGTCAATCAAGCCAATATTGGTAAGTATTATATTTTTGAAGCATTAATTATTTCAAGATTGTATTTATCTAAGTCCACATCGACTTCTATTGAAAGTCACAACGATTTCTTAAGACATCATAACGATTTGCCCATCTTAACGATTTGCTCATTGCAATGATTTCTTAAGTCATCATAACGATTTGCCCATCGTAACGATTTGCTCATCGCAACGATTTCTTAAGTCATCATAACGATTTTCCCATCGTAACGATTTGCTCATCGCAATGATTTCTTAAGTCATCATAACGATTTGCCCATCGTAACGATTTTCTCTCATCGCAACGATTTCTTCGCATCAACGATTTGCCCATCGTAACGATTTGCTCATCACAACGATTTCTTAAGTCATCATGGATTTGCCCATCGTAACGATTTGCTCATGCAATGATTTCTTAAGTCATCATAACGATTTGCCCATCGTAACGATTTGCTCATCGCAATTTCGATTTCTTAAGTCATCATAACGATTTACCCATTGTAACGATTTACTTTGCGCAACGATTTCTTTAGCGCTCATAATGATTCCTTAGTGCTCATAACGATTTGCTTCGTGCAACGATTTCTTAGCGCTCAAACGATTGCTTTGGCACAACGATTTCTTTAGCGCTCATAACGATTGCTTCATGCAACGATTTCTTTAGTGCTCATAACGATTTGCTTTGCGCAACGATTTCTTTAGCGCTCATAACGATTTCCTTAGCGCTCATAATGATTTGCTTGGTGTAACGATTTCTTTAGCGCTTACAACGATTTGCTCTCTATAATGATTTCTTCAGTATTCATAACGATCCTTTGATGAATACAACGATTTTCTTCTATAATGACTAGTTAAGTGACTATAATGATTTCTTCAGTATTCATAATGATTCTTTGATGAATACAACGATTTGCTTTCTATAATGACTAGTTAGTGATCATAACGATTTCTTCAGTAAACACTTGATCATAACGATTTCATAAGTCATATAGGTAACAACTTCATGGGTTCTATCGACTTGATGTCTGAAAGCGTTGAATAGTCAAAGTCTTCATAATCTGACTGACTGCTGTGCATTTAATAAAGACAGAATGCATGCAGATAAGATCTTTCATTATCATGCATACTCTGTTAACATCTTTTTGGTATAGCAAATTGGAATTACTATTTTGGTGATATTCATATCAACGTTTACTGACATCAAATGACAGCCTAGCTGTCTACTATTCTAGCATTTAATGTATGCAGGGTCCTAAAGAATCCTGTCATACAACGTTGGACCATTAGACGCCAGAAGATCATATCTCTTTGCGTGCACAAATGGATAAAAATCTGTTGACTAAAGCTTCCAATTTTCAAACAGTCTAACGTCTATCAAACAAGAGACAATGGTTACTTCAACGATTACATTTCAAATTGGAGATATAAATTCAAGTTACAGCTCCAGAAGCGATATACAAAGCGTGAGACCTACCATCGAATACTACAAGCACTGCTGATCTCCTGAAGAATCTTAGAGCCAAGAACTTCATTCCTGTGTGTCATTAGCTCTTTGCTCTCTGTGCTGTAATAGAAATCCTAAGAGAGCCAGTGTAGTTCTGAGAGAGTGCCTTGTTTAGATTATTTGCTCTCAGTTCTAGCAGCTTCAGATCTTGTGTTGATAAAGCTTGATCTAGGGGCTTGATTTTCCAGCTCTTCCTTGTTTTGTGTCCGTTCCCTCAGTTGTGAAGGAAGACCTGGTGAGATCTAGGGTGTTGATTCCCTTCAGTTGTGAAGGAAGACCTGGTGGGGTATTCAGGGTGGTGTAATTCCCTTCGTGTGAAGGAAGACCAGCTGAGCTGACTGTTGTAGCGTCCATAAGGGGACTGTACCTTAGTTAGTGGAATCCTGAGTTATTGCTCAGGGACTGGACGTAGGACTCCTAAGGATAGGAGGTCCGAACCAGGATAAACTTTGTGTGTTGTGTGTTTGTCTTCCTGTGTGTGTACTTGCTGTTTATTCTAACTGTCACTAACCTTCATCGAAGAACGTTCTTGTGTGTACGTTTTTAAGTACAGGTACTGTCAAAGTAATTTAGAAAAAGACCCATTCACCCCCTAGGCTCGTCAACTGGGCAACAATGATTGGATGCATTTATGAAATTTCAAAATTTGTTTATGGAAACTTACCAAAAGGGAAATTTAGAAAGTGTAATTGCGTCAGGGGTGCAAGACGTGTTTTAGAAAAGGCAATATGTATTTTGAAACACCAAAAATGAAATTACCTAAAACAAGGAAGTTCAAATCGCTTAAGAAAGGAAGACGGGTTTTCAAAATGCTTATTTTAGTCAGTAATCAATTTTTTAGAAACGCATCAAGGATGTTGACGCGTTAATGTAGTCACTAATCGATTATCTAAATCATCTAGGTATCCTAACGCATCATCAATGTTCATTAATCGATTGTTGTTCACCAATCGATGGGGAATCACGTCGGGGTTACTGATGTGTTAATGACTGTTCATCAATCGATGGCAATATTGCGTCGACTTAGCCTGACACATTATTGACAAAAGGGTCTGATTGGTATGACGCGTTCATGAAAGGATAATCATGTCACGCCCCGATATTTAGCAACGGAATAAATACCGTGGGACGTGAACGATACAAACAGGCTATCATAGTTGAATAGTACAGAGTCATAATTGAATATAATACACATTCGAGACTATATATGGTCACCAAAAGTATACTTTATTCCATTCCATTCACTGGATACAACCTCACATAAAATATTGACTGAAAAGGTTTATTAATCAATAACAATGTTTCTCTAATACATCGACTACTCAAATTTCTATTCTAAACTGACAACTATTCATATGACAGGTGCTCGTCACTCTTGCCCTGTCCCATCTGACTCCACTAGTTCCTCATCACTACCTGAAAAAGGGCAGGATGATAGGGGTGAGCGAACTAGCTCAGTAGGATTTACATCTCAATATTGTGCGGGCACTAATATACATGATTACATTTTAAATAGACAGATATGCACATGAATATGATGACAATGCATGCTTTTCTAATAAGTTGAATAGCAGAGTAGAACGGATATCATATCAGATTCAAATGTCGAGTTGCATAGACAATGGACAGATTTTCAAGAGTAGAATCGTATCAAATGAATTGGCCATATTCAAACAGATCTCATGTGTTCACATGAAACGACGAATCATATCATATCAAGTCAAACTTATCATATCAAACAAAGGCACATTTTCACAATCTTGCGTGTTCGTTGTGCTATGCCAGCACCAAGAGTCTATACTCCCGCGGTTAATAAGTACGTTGGGGTGCTCCTCCCCAGACCAGACATGGCCCTTATTGCACAGGCATTGGATTAAATTTGGACGGAGTCCCACGTGTGACGAACAACAGATTCATATTATGGCCACAGAGTTTCAATAACAAGCTCGTAGTAAAAGGAACATGATCATTCATAGAGTCAAGGAATGACAAATAGCTCAAAAGAACAAGGCGGATAACGACGTATCTTATGTTTCACAGTTCATTAATGTCTTGACATGAGGATGTTTCAAAGACAGATCGTATGTAAAAATAGAACATGTGCTTCCTGACATGTATGCATATGGACAGATAATTAATTTAACACCGGAGATCATGGAACTAATGAAACTCATATGCAATCATGATGTTAACTTCACTAACAAGTCCATACTAACAGTATTCATCCCCATATTCACATCATATTCTTATCTTATCGTTGACAATAGGGAAGATCACAAGATAATCCAATGAACAATAGATAATCACATTTACACATTAGAATCATATTCGTATCATTACCATTTTCTTCAATGGGTTGATTTCTTTGGTCCATGCATACTAAATAGCATCATGCACATGCTTGTAGACATCATAGGATGATCAGACCCCAAATATGCAAATTTTTGTAAGGGTAGTGTCGACACAACCCTGACTGGTGTCGACACAGTGCTTTAAACACATGGCAAAATAATGCAAAACTGGTCAAGTAGTGTTGACACTAGATCAAGTAGTGTCGACACAGTGCTTCAAATACAAGGCAAAATGGTCAGGTAGTGTCGACACTAGATCAAGTAGTGTCGACACTAGAGACAGCTTCCAGAAAACCTTCTGGCCAATATGGGATAGGGTGTCGACACTAGATCAGATAGTGTCGACACTAGATCAGCTCCCAGAAACTATCTGGGTCAAACTGGGACAGTGTTCGACACTAGATCAGGTAGTGTCGACACTAGAGACCTTCCCAGAACATCTCTGGGCTGGTTTGGGACAGGGTATCGACACTAGTTCAAGTAGTGTCGACACTAGTGGCCCTCACAGACAAAAAACATATGACTCCCGTGTAACCAGAAAACACGTCTCATGTAGTGATTCACTTTTCCCTCTTATAACACTCTAACAATGATATTTAGATAAACATTCAACACAAAATATGACGAGGACAACTAGTAGAAGAACTTTGATGTTGGGGTTTGATCTAATTCAGTCTAAAATCTCAAGAAAACATATGAAGAACAAAAAGTCAAGTGTGGCCCAAAATCACAGTATCTTGCAGCAACTCTATTACCATGCCTATAACTCTCTAAAAAAAGACTTTTTGGACAAAACGTCCAACATAAAAAAGATCATGACTTCAAGTAGAAGAACTTTTGTGAAGGAGGTTAGTCAAATTCGATCTCAAATCACGTGCATAATAAGAAGAACGGAAAAAGCCCTAACTAAACACGACTTAGGGAAAACGACCATACTCCATGCATACTCCATGAAAATGGGAAAATCAAGTGCAAATGAACATAAACTCGATGCTCTACATGATGGTATATTTTTCTTTAATCTTGGCCTGAGAACACCTACTTTTATGAAGATCTAAGACCAGTCGACGTTCTGGACGCAGCAGAGGTTGAAGGGGGATGAAGCTCCTGGTTCCCAGCCCTTCTCCTTCTCCTATGAAGCCCTAGCCTGCCTCCAAATGACCACAACTCGATGTTAAACCTTCTCCAAGAGTTTAGGACGAGTTTCTTATAGATTTAGGTTGTATTTACAAGTCCTAACGAGACTAGGAAAGGGCTACGAGTTTTGTTCCCTACTTTCCAAGAAATCGGGGACTCTTTCCTCCAAAGGAGGTAGCAATGGTTTAGGAAACCACCAATTGGGGTTGGGTTCGGTTTGGCTTACCTTGCATGACTAATTACCTTAATTTTAACCCTAACTTGCGCTCTCTAATTATGGCATAATTACATACTCGAATTACTGGGTAATTTCCACCTAGTTTTCCTCCTTGGTCAAATGTGCTCCATTGGCCCAAATCTTGTTAATGGATCATTAATACTTGGTATTGGAAGTCTCCCCATCTGTTTATTTAATTTATCCCCCTTTATTTCTAAAATTTTTAAATCACTAAATTTCCGTGGTGTTACATCCTCCCCCACTTAAGAAATTTGGTCCCCAAATTTACGCATAATGGTGTAGTTCGTAGCTGAGAATAGTTCTGGGTGGTTTTTCTTCATTCTTTCCTCTGTTTCCCAGGTAGCATTGGTAACTCCCTCTCGACTCCATTGGACCTTCACCATAGGTATGGTACGATTCCTGAGTCGTTGAATCTTCCGATCCAACAGTTTGATCGGCTTCTCTTCATAAGTCAGGTCCTCCTGAATCTCCAAGTCCTCATGGTTGATTACATGGTCGGCATTGAATAAGTACTTCCGCAGCATGGATATGTGGAACACATTATGCACGTTCGCCAGCTGTGGAGGTAGTGCAAGTCTATACGCCACCTGACCAATCCTTTCCAGAATTTCAAATGGCCCTATGAATCTGGACATAGTTTTCCTTTGATCCCAAACCTTTGTATTCCCCTTGAAGGTGAGACCTTCAAAAACATGTTCGCCAACCTGAAATTCTAGTTCTCTCTTCTCTTGTCTGCATACTCTTCTGCCTGGATTATGCTATCTTCAGACGTTCCCTGACAATCTGAACCTTCCTGACAGTCGCCTCAATTAAGTCGGGTCCAACCATTGGTTCTCCCCAACCTCTTCCAACAAAGGGGTGATCTGCAACTCCTGCCATATAAGGCTTCAAATGGAGCCATCTTGATACTTGTCTGATAGCTGTTGTTATATGCAAACTCCATCAGGTACAACTGATCATCCCATCACCCTCTAAAATCTAGCACCAGTGCACGAAGCATATCTTCCACAATTTGATTGGTCCCTTCAGTTGTCCATCAGTCTGCGGATGGAAGGCAGTACTAAAGTTCAGTTTAGTACCCATTGCTGCTTGTAAACCCTTCCAGAAATGTGAAGTAAATCTAGGGTCCTGATTTGATATTATATTAGATGGAACCCCATGCAATCTGACTACTTCCTTAACATATAGTGCAGCCAACACATCCACTGACCATGTACTCTTGATCGGCAAGAAGTGAGCCGACTTAGTCAATCGATCAACTATTACCCAAATTGCATCCATACCACCTCTAGTCTTGGGCAATCCCATGATAAAGTCCATCCGATGCTATCCCACTTCCATTCCGGGATTTCTAGTGGTAGCAGTCCACCAGCTGTACGGAAATGCTCGCCTTGACTTTCATGCATGTTAAACAGTATGACACATGATCGGCCACATCCCTCTTCATGTTTGGCCACCAGTACGACCTTTTTAAGTCTTGGTACATCTTTGTTGATCCTGGATGAATCGTGTACTTGGACTGGTGAGCTTCATTCAGCAACCTCTTCTTGAGTTCTCCATGATCAGGGACACATGTTCTATCTCGGAATAATAATCTTCCTTCTGCTGATAGAGTAAAGTCAGGTCTTTGCTCTAGCTTCTCCCTGATCTCAACTAAGAATGGATCCTCTCCCTTTTCTCCTTGATTTCGGTCAGTAGATCGGATTGTATCTGGAGATTTGAAATCATTACTTGTTTTTCCTTCTTTCCACGTCTATGTTAAACTTGCAAATTGCTCCAGTAACTTCCATTCGCCCAGCATCATACTAGCTAGCATAGCTCCTGGTTGTCTACTTAGAGTGTCTGCCACTACATTGGCTTTCCCAGGGTGATATTGAATGAAAAGTCAAAGTCCTTAAGGTACTCTAACCACCTTCTTTGTCTCATGTTAAGCTCCTTCTGTGAGAACAAGTATTTCAACTCTTGTGGTCAGAAAAGACTTTAAATTGCTCACCATAGATATAATGCCTCCAAATCTTCAAGGCGAATACTACAGCTACTAACTCCAGATCATGAACTGGGTAGTTCACTTCGTGGATCTTCAACTGTCTTGAGGCATAAGCTATTACTTTCCCTTGTTGCATTAAGACACATCCCAGACCAGTTCCAGAAGTATCTGAATAATTTCAAATCCTCCCTCATCAGTGGGTAAGGCGAGGACAGGAGCAGTAGTCAGACACTTCTTCAAGTTGTTAAAGCTTTCTTCACATTCATCAGTTCACACAAATGGATTTTCCTTCCGGGTCAGCTTGGTTAACGGCACTGCAATCTTTAAGAAATCCTTTATAAACCTTCGATAATACCTGCTAATCCTAGAAAGCTCCTGATCTCAGTGACGCTTGTCGGTCTTTCCCATTTCAGCACAGCCTCAACTTTGATGGATCAACAGCGATACCATCTTTGGTTACCACATGCCCTAAAAAGGATACCTCCTCAAGCCAGAATTCACATTTACTTAACTTGGCATATAATCTGTTCTCCCTTAAAATCTGTAATGAGATCCTCAAATGCTCCACATGCTCTTCCTTTGTCTTGGAATAGATCAATATATCATCGATGGATACCACCACGAATTTATCAAGATATGGGCGATAAATGCTATTCATCAACTGCATGAAAACTGCAGGGGCATTTGTTAGTCCAAAGGCATAACAATGAATTCATAATGCCCATACCTGCTTCGGAAGTCTGTCTTGTGAATGTCTTCTCCTTCGATTCTCAATTGATGATACCGGATCTGAGATGTATTTTAGAGAAGTATCTAGCTCCAGATAATTGATCAAACAACTCATCAATCCTTGGCAGAGGGTATTTGTTTTTTATAGTTAACTGGTTTAGTTTTTTGTAATCTATACATAGCCTCATCGACCCATCTTTCTTCTTGACGAAGAGGACAGGTGCACCCCATGGTGATGTACTAGGTCGGATGAAACCCTTCTCTAACAGTTCCATCAGTTGCTCCTTTGACTTCCTTCTTTGACTTCCTTCTTTGCAATGACAACAACAGCAAGAAAGTCCATACAACCTTTCCTCATCATCCTTTTAGCTTGTAGTGCAGAGATAAGTGACAATCTCCTGCGGTTTCTATCCCCAGTGAACACTAGTTTTGGGTACTGGCTAAAGGTTACCCGACTTCTCCTGCAGTTGATACTAGCCCCATGTTCAGACAACCAGTCTGCTCCTAGTATCACATCATACCCCGCCATATCCATACATTTTAAATTTGCTGGTAGATTTTGGGTTTCAATCAACACTTCACTGGATGGCATATGGTTTGTAAGATTGGTGCCAGGACCAATCGAGGTTGACACAACTATTCCGAATTCCATTGGGACGGGTTCACAGGTAGGGTATCAACAAATGTTTGAGATATAAAGGAATGCGTAGCTCCCGTATCAAAGAGAACATATGCGGGTCGGGAAAGAATGGTAAGTGTACCTTCCACGATACCTCCTTCTTCAGTAGCTTCAGGTTCCTGAATAGCTTGCAAGCGGCCTTGCCTCTTCTGTCCATTCGGACGCTTGTCCTGAGGGGCTTGTTCTTTCAGCATTGGGCAGTCCGAGATCCTATGGTCACGACTCCCACAGCACAGGCATCTCCCTTGCGCTCTCCAGCATTGTTCAGACCGGTGATTAGCTTTGTCATAGTATTTGCACCTTTCTCCTGACATCACCACTATCTGTTTACCTATCTCCTTTGGCTTTTTATTAGCTGGTTCATTCGCCCCGCCACTGGGCCTTTTCTTCCCAATGGTCGGCTGATACCTTCCTGTAGAAGACACTTGCTCCCTTTTCGCGGGTCTTCCCATAATTCTTTCTGCAGTCTCCATGGCATCTTCCAGTATGAGCCTTCTTTACCATGTCAGCATAGGTTTGAATGTCCATTGGCGCTAGTTGAGTGATGAACTGGGGCCTCAAGCCATTCAGAAAGTGTTTTGCCTTCATCCTTTCTGTCCCAATCAAGTGAGCAGCGTATCGGGACAGAAGAGAGAATTGGGCCTCATACTCGGCCACATTGAGTCCTCTCTATTTTAAAGCCGCAAATCGGCTGCTTTCCGTCCTGCACCCTCTCGGAGAAGTACTTGGTGTTGAAGTGCTCAATGAACTGAGCCCATGTTGGTTGCTGGCCATTCAGCGTTGCTTCTACTGACTCCCACCATGCTCTGGCATCCTTTTCAAATTGAAGGTCGCCAGCATACTTTGTTCCGGTCCATGCATTGCATGACCCTGAATATCCTTTCAATTTCCTTAACCCAGTGTTCAGCAACATCTGGGTCAGTACTCCCTTTAAACATAGGCGGATCCATATTCTGAAAATTCCGATGGAGATCACCGGCACCGCGGTTACCTCCAACGGGTGGCTTGCAGAATAGCCTGAGTCAAGTTCTGTATTGTTTGTTGCATGTTCCTAGCCTGGGCACGTTCAGAGGCCATTGAGGTAATAAGTACCTTCAAGATAACAATATAAGTCAGTCATCTAATTATATCACATGTGACTTCTATTCCCATGGCTCTACCCAAGCTCACATTAGGTACGACAGATTTTGACTCGTGTAATCTAGTTTCATTCTATGTTCCTATTCCCTTGGACCCTAAAGTTTAGGCTCTAATACCAACTGTCATGCCCCGATATTTAGTAGCGGAATAAATAACGGGGGACGTGAACGATACAAACAGGCGTATCACAGTTGAATAGCGCAGAGTCATAATTGAATATAATAACACATTCGAGACTATAATATGGTCACCAAAAGTATACTTTATTCCATTCCATTCAACTAGATACAACCTCACATAAGAAGAATTGACTGAAAAGGTTTATTAATCAAATAACAATGTTTCTCTAATACATCGACTACTCAATTTCTATTTCTAAACTGACAACTATTCATATGACAAGTGCTCGTCACTCTTGCCCTGCCCCATCTGACTCCACTAGTTCCTCATCACTACCTGAAAAAGGGCAGGATGATAGGGGTGAGCGAACTAGCTCAGTAGGATTTACATCTCAATATTGTGCGGGCACTAATACATGATTAACATTTTAAATAGGCAGATATGCACATGAATATGATGACAATGCATGCTTTTCTAATAAGTTGAATAGCAGAGTAGAACGGATATCATATCAGATCAAATGTCGAGTTGCATATACAATGGACAGATATTTTCAAGAGTAGAATCGTATCAAATGAGATTGGCCATATTCAAACAGATCTCATGTGTTCACATGAACAGACGAATCATATCATATCAAGTCAAACTTATCATATCAAACAAAGGCACATTTTCACAATCTTGCGTGTTCGTTGTGCTATGCCAAGCACCAAGAGTCTATACTCCCGCGGTTAATAAGTACGTTGGGGCGCTCCTCCCCAGGACCAGACAGGGCCCTTATTGCACAGGCATTGGATTAAATTTGGACCGGAGTCCCACATTGTGCCGAACAAACAGATTCATATTATGGCCACAGAGTTTCAATAACAAGCTCGTAGTAAAAGGAACATGATCATTCATAGAGTCAAGGAATGACAAACAGCTCAAAAGAACAAGGCAGGATAACGACGTTTTTTTGTTTCATATTCATTAATGTCTTGACATGAGGATGTTTCTAAAGACAAATCGTATGTAGAAATAGAACATGTGCTTTCCTGACATGTATGCATATGGACAGATAATTAATTTAACACCGGAGATCATGGAACTAATGAAACTCATATGCAATTCATGATGTTAACTTCACTAACAAGTCCATACTAACATGTATTCATCCCCATATTCACATCATATTCTTATCTTATCGATTGACAATAGGGAAGATCACAAGATAATCCAATGAACAATAGATAAATCACAATTACACATTAGAATCATATTCGTATCATTACCATTTTCTTCAATGGGTTGATTTCTTTTAGGTCCATGCATACTAAATAGCATCATGCACATGCTTGTAGACATCATAGGATGATCAGACCCAAAATATGCAATTTTTTGTAAGGGTAGTGTCGACACACCCCTGACTGGTGTCGACACAGTACTTCAAACACATGGCAAAATAATGCAAAACTGGTCAAGTAGTGTCGACACTAGATCAAGTAGTGTCGACACAGTGCTTCAAATACAAGGCAAAATGGTCAAGTAGTGTCAACACTAGATCAAGTAGTGGTCGACACTAGAGACAGCTTCCAGAAACCTTCTGGCCAATATGGGACAGGTGTCGACCTAGATCAGGTAGTGTCGACACTAGATCAGCTCCCAGAAACTTTCTGGGTCAAACTGGGACAGTGTGTCGACACTGGATCAGGTAGTGTCGGCACTAGAGACCTTCCCAGAACATCTTCTGGGCTGGTTTAGGACAGGGTGTCGACACTAGTTCAAGTAGTGTCTACACTAGTGGCCCTCACAGACAAAAACATATGACTCCCGTGTAACCAGAAAACACGTCTCATGCAGTGATTCACTTTCCCTCTTATAACTCTCTAAAAAATGACATTTAGATAAAACTTTCAACATGAAAGATGACGATGACAACTATTATAAGAACTTTGATGTTGAGGGTTTGATCTAATTCAGTCTTGAATCTCGATAAAACATATAAGAACAAAAATTCAAGTGTTGCCCGAAATCACAGTATCTTGTAGTGACTCTCTTCCCACGCCTATAACTCTCTAACAAAAGACTTTTGGACAAAACGTCCAACATAAACGATGATTGTGAATTCAAGTAGAAGAACTTTTGTGAAGGAAGTTTAGTCAAATTCCATCTCAAATCACGTGCATAATAAGAAGACGGGAAAAAGCCCTAACTAGACACGACTTAGGGAAAACGACCAATACTCCATGCATACTCCATGAAAATTGGGCAAATCAAGTGCAATGAACATAAACTCGATGCTCTACATGATGGTATAAGTTTTCTTTAATCTGGCCCGAGAACACCTACTTTTATGAAGATCTAAGACCAGTCGACGTTCTGGACGCAGCAAAGGATGAAGGGGATGAAGCTCCGGGTTCCCAGCCTTTCTCCTTCTCCTCTGAAGCCCTAGCCTGCCTCCAAATGAACCCAACTCGTGTTATACCTTCCCAAGAGTTTAAGGAGGAGTTCTTATAGATTTAGGTTGTATTTACAAGTCCTAACGAGACTAGAAGGGGCTACGAGTTTTGTTCCCTACTTTCTAAGAAATCTGGGACTCTTTCCTCCAAAGGAGGTAGCAACGGTTTAGGAAACCACCAAGGGGTTGGGTTCGGTTTGGCTTACCTTGCATGACTAATTACCTTAATTTTTAACGCTAACTTGCCCTCTCTAATTATGGCATAATTACATACTCGAATTACTGGGTAATTTCCAGTCCTAGTTTTCCTCCTGGGTCAAATATGCTCCATTGGCCCAAATTTTGTTAATGGATCATTAATACTTGGTGTTGGAAATCTCCCCAATCTGTTTATTTAATTTATCCCCCTTTATTTCTAAATTTTTAAATCATTAAATTTCCAGGGTGTTACAAATCATGTCTATTGAAGCTGATGGGATTCAAAGAAGGCGAACAAAATGCTCATCAGGCCAGAAAAATAGGGGAAAGCCATAAGGAAATAGGGAAAATGGGGGAGACCTAGAAAGATAGGAAAAAGCACTCACGAAGTGAGAATGGAGAGCCACTTGGAGCATCATGGTGCAATGTGAGATTTCTCACTGTGGTGTCAATTTTGTCGTGTCTCTAGTGAGATTCTAGGATTCGTATGGTTTGTATCCACCATTAAGTTAGGTCACTATAAGCACCTGGTGAGATTCAGTAAATCTTGGGGTTATGCTAAGAGCTTAGATATATGTAAACACCCTATGTTTAAAAAAATAATTAATTATTAGTACTCACAAGAATCTAGAGGTGATGGCTGGGGAGCGTCTGCAAGTGCACGAACTGCAGAGACTATACAGGGGTTAACTCAAACCCTTAATAATTTGTTCAAGCGGGAGCGAGGATTGGAGCAGGAGACTTATATGGAAACTTTCAACGAATGAATCCCCTACAGTTTAATGGAACCCTAGATCCCAATGAAGCTGAAATTGGGTGAAGATTATGGAATGAATCTTTAGAGTCATGCAATGTTCAGACCAGGAGAAAGTCCTCCTGACAACCTTTTAGTTGGACCGAGATGGTAGGTCCTGGCAGGAAGCCACTAGTTGCCATTTTCCCAACTTGACATAGAGTGGGATGCATTTTTAGAACTTTTTCAAGACAAAATATTTTTCCGAGAGGATATGAGAGAAGAAGGCAACGAAATTTGCATATTTAAGACAACGAATGATGTATGTAGCAGAATATTAAGCACAAATCAAAAGACTGGCTCCTTACGCACCACATTGGTGACTACAGAAAGATGAAGGCAAGGAGATTCTTGAAAGGGCGAGGACTGTCTATTTGGAAAGGTTGGCCCCAGTAAACATGTAGTATACTCAGACATAGTATTGAGAGCCCAAAGAGTATAAGACACTATAAAATCTTGAAAATATCAAGAAGAAGAATAATTGAAAAGAGACCGACTGTCATTCCATGGTAATGGAGGTGGAGATACCGTAAACACAAGCGAGCGAAAAAAGATGTAAAGTAGAAGGAACTTTGTGATTCTGCGAAAGGCAGGGCATCAGGTTGAGAATTGTTGGAAGAAACTTGGCAGTTGCTCGTGATGTGGAAGTGAAAACCATGAGGTTGCTGATTGCCAAGTGAAGAAGAACCAACCTCCGCATCAGGGATGATTGCAAGCTCTGGTGGATGTGGATCCTATCAATCAAGGAGGACAAGGTACCTTCACTAAACTCGAAATCGAACTTCGTGTTATTTTCTTGATAGCACAATAGTAAGTGGGGGAGACTTGACACAAGTTAGGAAGAAGAGATTTAAGTAGGAACTAATGATAAATCTTGTTCTATGAATTTGGGGACCAATTCTTTTAAGTGGGGGAGGAAGTAGCAACCTATATTCTTAAAATATAATAAATAGAAAACTCATTATCACATGTTGATATTGCAATGCATTAAACAAAATTTATGTTCAGAACTAAACAATAAATTACAAAGAGTGATAAAGAAAATGGGTGAAGACATGAGAACGGGGTTGCCAATGCTATACGAAGTCTCAAGATAATAAACCCGATAATGATAAAAGCTATTATCGCATGAGTAAAACCAACTCAGAATCTCACGAAAATTTAGGATGATAAACGAATAATAAGATACAATGGTAGTAGATAAATTAGAGTAAAAAAACCTCATTTGGTTACTAAAATCGTAAACTCCGAATTAAGGCGATAAAACCAGATAATGTCGCAAACCCATTAGCAAATGTAACTAACTCTGTGAAATATGTTTGAGGTCCAATTTATTGGGCTCAATAGGAAGCCAAATCACGAATTTTGTACGACCCTCTTCATAACGGTACGATTATCCAATCCCCATCGGTATAAAGGCGTCGTCACGTGGGACATGTAGCCAACACTAGTCGATAGGTTGATAGTACTTGGATAGCAATAGAGTACAACGGAATAAAATAAATAACTCAACTTTTAACCCATCACCAACACACATTCCACAATCTAAATAGCGAAATAGTAAGACAATGTCCACATTAATACAAGATAAAAGAATACATTGTCCAAATATTGTCCATACAATAATCCTTTCATACTATGAGAAAAGAAAAGTACAACTATCGCAGCTCCACAAAATAGTCTTCTAATTGGCGATCCTCACTAAGCTTCCTTCTAGTGCATGATACCTGTCAACCTGTACGCCGAAGCAAGAGTGAGTCCAAAGACTCAACAAGCAAACCAAAGACTTAAACTTAAACATGTCACACTCACAATAAGGCATTAACATTAAAGAGATGCACACTATCATCAAATCACGAAGGTACTCATGGTCCTTGCTCTTAACTAGCAATACGTATTATACTCACATGAGCATGCTTTAGTCTATCATATTTCTATTCTAATTCATGAGCATTACATTATACACATGTACACATTTCATACACCTAACATGTAGCATGATTCGTCCACACATTATTTCATGTCATAGGTATTTCTATCACTAAAGCATAAAATTTGAGCATAAGGAAAAAGAACAAGCTAGCATGATGACTACTTCCTTTTCACATGCACTTTTGTATTTATTTATACAATTACTTGCTGTTTTTTAACATAATAAAATCACATGCACATAGCTTCACATTTTTATAGCATGACTTGAAGGTTAAAACATGGTGAAACCATTTAGCAATCAATAAGCACTTAAGTATGAACTTTTATATAATTGAGCATTTCAACTAGCATGGAATCCAAATATTATTCATGCATTTTACCATGTTCGTAATCACACTTTATTTGGTTCTTGTATGCATTTCATTCTATTACAGGGATCTATAATTATTCACATATTATCTTATCCCTTAGATAAGTCTACATGTTCATATTTTGCGTTGCATAAATAATCATGGTTGTCTAAGTTTACTCACATACACCATTACATGATGAATGTTAAACTACATGATATGATACTAAGCATGGCATTTCGATTGAGATATTAACATATGGAAAACATAAACATGGCATGCTAGTAAACTAGTTTTCACATTAACATATCATGGATCACAATTTCACAATCTAACACATTGGTTTCACATGTTTGCACAATTTCTCATTTGCATTAACTCTCCCTCACGTCTCATTTCACATAATTATCATATCATTTACTCTTGTTTTGCTTATCACATATCATTTCACTTTTGCACATACCTGTGCCACATTTACACATATCTTGCACATACCTTGTGCCATGAACACATATCACTTCACACTTTATTCATATTTCATTGCTTAAACAAATTGCCATGACACATAGTCCTAACTACCAGTAGAGGACACTAACCAATATCTCATTCTCATAACTCTTTTCACAACGCATAACACATAACACAACTCATAATCACATACCCACCACCTAGGCAATACAGTGGTGAATCTTGGTAACTGCGCAGACCGGGAGAAGCCTCTCCACCCTATCCAGTGGTACTTGTCCACCTCCGAGATTCCCCTAATGCTTTAGGACCGAACTTTTCACACATAGAGCTTTCCATAGGGACTTTTCTATGTACAGCTCTCGATGCCCCTAGGGTAGCCGTGTCATTTTGGCCCAATCATTACACATTACATTTACTTCATCGCATTTTCACACATTATTCACTTGTTTACTTATTCTGTTGAGTCGTTTTATATGTTTCATCCATAAATTCCACATGTCTCAGTTACCCTAACATGGTACTACTGTTAACAGAAATCAAACATTCGGTACCTTACACTAATCAGGTTGAATCATACATAATCAACCATGTTCATATTAGTATGAGTGAACACTTATTTTCGCATGGAATTGCATAGAGCACTATACAGTTATCCAATTAACATGAGAATTTAACCACAGACTAATTTCAGGTTTATGATCATACATGCAAATTTTCATATTTTTATGAATCATATTACATTTACAAAAATTAAAACATTCAATCTCATGCCATTATAATTCAATTTATCATGGACCTAACATGAATGCTCGAATGACTGTCCACAGGTCTAACCTATCATTCATAATGTCACAGAAAATTTTCCCTGAATTTTTGCACACATTCAAATTTGCAGAGTCTTAACCAATCTAGGCATGCTCTCTATTTTCTAATACAAATTATAACCAGTTTCATATTCATGAGAAAATTCCCAAATTTTCGGGACATGCTGACATGTATTACCTCATCTGGAAATTTTATGGAAGTCTAATTACACATGGATCATGCAACAGTAAGCTACCATACCCATGTTCTTCTTTCACATAATTCTATCAATTTAGAAAATCACAGAAAATAGAAAGTCTCTCAGTCACATTCCATTAACCATATTACATAACATATAGTGCTTACAATATATCCTCATTCGAAAATACATCGGAAATTTATCATATAGGAGGATAGAACAGCTCACTGTTCTGTCCTGAAGATCTTAACGGCATAGTCTGGCCGTTATAGGAGCTTAACGCAATATCGTTAGCCGCTAATAGAAGATCTCGGCGGCAAGGGATCTGACGCCAAGTTCTGGTCTGTGCAGAAAGACAGACCGAGCTCCAAATACAGAAGAATGGGGGAGTCCAGGACACGAATTAAACCCACAAAAATACCTAGGTCTTAGGGAACATGCACAAGCTTAGGATCTAGGGTTTACTTGCCTCTTATAAAATCTACAAGATCAGAATATGCTAATGAAGCCCTTTTCGGCCCTGCCAAAGAGGTGCTCAGAAACTCCTTCGATCTTCTTCTCCTGTCGATGTAGATGGCACCTCGGAGTTGGGATCCCTTCTTGATGTATTGGCTGTCCTCCAGACGTTGCAGCTCCTTGGGAACACCTCCAGCCGACGGATCAAAGGCCACAAACTTCAGGTCTTCTCTTGTTCTCAGCTAGGTTTCCTTCTCTTTGCAAAGAGCCAAGAGAGGGTTTGGGGTTGCAAAAGGGGTTGTTATAGGAGAATGGGTTTGGGATAACCGGAGGGGTGATGTGAAGGCTTGATAGCCGTTGGGGACATCTCCTCAATGGCTGGGCTTGCTTGCCACCGGAATTTCGGGTCTGCAACGCATGCATGTAGAGAAGTAAACGTCCACATCTCTGGACGGTTATATAAGGATTGGCGTCCATGATATGACGCCGGCTCCTCATGGACGTCCATCCTGTTTCACGCCATTGGCCTTTTGGCCAGAACTTAAAACATGCAGAAATCATGTTCAACTTATACATATATACATACAATGATGTAACATAGTATACACACTATCACACCCTGCATTAAACCATATTTACCATATAATTATACCCATGCATACATAAGCACAACTAGCTAATACGTACGTAGATATGTACCTATGGTGTACATGATGTTTTATGTAAGCGTGACTCAACACACGACAAAATAAAATGACAAGAATTGCGAGGGCTTCACAATCATTAGGAGACAATATGAATTAAGTTAGCTAGGAATAATCTATTCAACAAAATAGTTATTGCATGCATACACTTGATTTGACATACATATAGTATACACACACGGATGTAACATACTTAGGTACATTATGCATGAAATAGATAGATACAACATGCGCACCGGTAATTAGATTAACTTGCACAACATTACTTAAGTACTATATGCATGGGATTCCTTAATATGCACAATATGCACAATTTAGCTAATTGCCTATTCTCACCTAAATATCATAAAAATACATGCATGTTATTCATGAGGAGTATAGAATTACAATATACACTACTAAATACACCTACCATACTTGCGCTCTATATGTACATGCAATGTACGAAGTACAATGTACACATTAACTACACCATGCAAACGAATAACGTTTACAACTAAACATACCCATACATACATGAGTATACCAAGGTGTTATGTATGTAGAATTAGGTATACAATTATCACACGCATAAGATAACATACATACGTACATACACATATGCACTTCATACACTCTCACACAATATCCATGAAATAGGTAGTAAGGATATTCTTCAATATTTAGATAGTACAAGCATAATATTATTCAAGTATTCTAAGTCTGAGATTCTTAGTATTCATAATACACCTCAATTTAGTTAATTGCTCATTTCCACATGAATTATCATATATATATATATATATGTGCATGCATATGCTCAAGAGAAATACAAAAATGTATAGGAGGCACAATGAATTACACATGCTATGCACACAATAAGTGAATATCCTCTCACCATATAAAAAGATAAAATTCGTGGTGTCATACTCTCCCCCTCTTGAAAAGATCTTTGTCCTCGAAGATCGCATCGAGTACCTGTGGTGACGTCGTCGAGGTCATCACCAGCTACTCCTGCTCCTTTATGCCGTTGATGAAGCACCTCGTGGAGCAAATTTGTCTTCAGATTCGGACACTCCTTAACCGATGCTCTTGCTACCGCATTTAAGACACCTTCCTTCCTTTCTCCAACACGCGTTCCCGCCATGACGCTTCCCGCACTGGATGCACTCGGTTTCTCGCTAATTGAGGTCACAGTCGATTGCTGACTTTCCACGAGTTTCTCCTTCTTCTATCTTGCCTTTGGAATGGCTTGGCCACATCCTCCTTTGGAGTTGCCTCCCCCTCTTGGAGAGGTCCCGCTCTACTTTCTTGCTTGGTTGCCACTCCTAGAATTTCTTCCAAGGTATGAGAATCAAGCTCTAGAAGCTTAGCTCTCACTGAGGGTTTAAGCCTTTTCACGAAATTCTTCAACTTGCGGTTCTGCTCATACCTCCTAGACTGAGTGCTACGTCTACCACGTCCAGTCACGGTCTGCAAAATAAGTAGCCCAGTTAGAACCTAGGGTACTATATTCTAACTATTCTCCTTACTATCTCCCATCTATTATTAGTAAATTCTACATATATGGACAATTCCCTATGAAGACTTTGAAATATTGTGACGGTGATGGTCTATCCATGTACAGTCTCAACCTTGGGCTCTGATACCAATTTCTGTAACGACCCTCTTCATACCGGTACGATTATACCAATCCCCATCGGTATAAAGGGCGTCGTCACAGTGGGACATGTACCCAACACTAGTCGATAGGTTGATATGTACTTGGATAGCAATAGAGTAAGCGGAATAAAATAAATAACTCAACTTTTAACCCATCACCAACACACATTCCACAATCTAAATAGTGAAATAGTAAGACAATGTCCACATTAATACAAGATAAAAGAACTACATTGTCCAAATATTGTCCATACAATAATTCCTTTCATACTATGAGAAAAGAAAACTACAACTCGTCGCAGCTCCACAAACAGTCTTCTAATTGGCGATCCTCACTAATTCCTTCTAGTGCATGATACCTGTCAACCTGTACGCCGAAGCAAGAGTGAGTCCAAAGACTCAGCAAGCAAACCAAAGACTTAAACTTAAACATGTCACACTCACAATAAGGCATTAACATTAAAGAGATGCACACTATCATCAAATCATGAAGGTACTCATGGTCCTTGCTCTTAACTAGCAATTCGTATTATACTCACATGAGCATGCTTTAGTCTATCATATTTCTATTCTAATTCATGAGCATTACATTTACACATGTACACATTTCATACACCTAACTGTAGCATGATTCGTCCACACATTATTTCATGTCATAGGTATTTCTATCACTAAGCATAAAATTGAGCATAAGGAAAAGAACAAGCTAGCATGATGACTACTTCCTTTTCACATGTACTTTCGTATTTATTTATACAATTTACTTGTTGTTTTACATAATAAAATCACATGCACATAGCTTCACATTTTATATCATGACTTGAAGGTTAAAACATGGTAAACCATTTAGCAATCAATAAGCACTTAAGTATGAAACTTTTATACTAATGAGCATTTCAACTAGCATGGAATCCAATATTATTCATGCATTTTACCATGTTCGTAATCACACTTTTTGGTTCTTGTATGCAATTCATTCTATTACAGGATCTATAATTATTCACATATTATCTTATCCCTTAGATAAGTCTACATGTTCATATTTTGCGTTGCATAAATAATCATGGTTGTCTAAGTTTACTCACATACAACATTACATGATGAATGTAAACTACATGACATGATACTAAGCATGGCATTTCGATTGAGATATTAACATATGGAAACATAAACATGGCATGCTAGTAAACTAGTTTTCACATTAACAATCATGGATCACAATTCACAATCTAACACATTGGTTTCACATGTTTGCACATTTCTCATTTCATTAATTCTCCCTCATGTCTCATTTCACATAATTCATATCATTTACTCTTGTTTTGCTTATCACATATCATTTCACTTTTGCACATCTTGTGCCACATTTACACATACTTGCACATACCTTGTGCCATGAACACATATCACTTCACACTTTATTCAATTTCATTGCTTAAACAATTGCCATGACACATAGTCCTAACTACCAGTAGAGGACACTAACCAATATCTCATTCTCATAACTCTTTTCACAACGCATAACACATAACACAACTCATAATCACATACCTACCACCTAGGCAATCAGTGGTGAATCTTGGTAACTACGCAGACTGGGAGAAGCCCTCTCCACCCTATCCAGTGGTACTTGTCCACCTCCGGATTCCCCTAATGTCTTTAGGACGAACTTTTCACACATAGAGCTTTCCATAGGACTTTTCTATGTACAGCTCTCGATGCCCCTAGGGTAGCCGTGTCATTTTGGCCCAATCATTACACATTACATTTACTTTATCCCATTTTCACACATTATTCACTTGTTTTACTTATTCTGTTGAGTCGTTTATATTTTCTCCATAAATTCCACATGTCTCAGTTAACCCTAACATGGTACTACTGTTAACAGAAATCAAACATTCAGTACCTTACACTAATCAGGTTGAATCATACATAATCAACCATGTTTTATTAGTATGCGTGGACACACTTATTTTCGCGTCGAATGCATAGAGCACTATACAGTTATCCAATAACATGAGAATTTAACGCAAGACTATTTTAGGTTTATGATCATACATGCAAATTTTCATATTTTTATGAAATCAGATTACATTTACAGAAATTAAAACATTCAATCTCATGCCATTTATAATTCAATTTATCATGGAACATAACATGAATGCTTGAATTGACCATTGAAAGTCTATGGCTTTAAGATTCAACACGTGCTCTAGAAGTCAGATCAAGTCAAATTATCATTTCAAACTATACTTCGAGTTTTAAGCAATCTTGGCCATGAACAAGATTACCACAATGGAAGAGCTCTACGAGCGGGGACGTTACATCAAACACATCTAATGGACCTCCCCAATCATAGAGTTATTCAAGCAAAGTCTGAGGTACGACGGATCAGTGGACTCCATCCACCATCCACTTCATATACATCTCCATACACACCTCTTTACAACATGCCTCCCCCAGGCACCCACTAATTTATCATCCTCGGACTCAACAGCCTCCAACAGGGCCAATCAATGCCCCAATCAATGAAGAAACTCCCGCAGTCTATGTTGCACCCGCTCCTTGTTGTTGTACCTATTCCTCCACTGCAACAACCATAACCTCCACAACAACCTCCACCTCCACCACAGCCTATTGCTCGGGCTGATGTTGTCAATGTAGAACCCATCCACGAAACCTTTTGGTGTTACGACGATAAACCTTCCGAGGTCATGTTCATACGCCATTTACCTACCCTCCTACACTTCCATCTATATATCACCAAACCCTCCATTATCAAGCTCCACCAACCATTAAACCAATCAATACACTTCCATTACGCCAACACCATTGGCAATTCAATCTTAGCAAATACTGCTCCATTGCCTATTACATCTCCACCATCCATACGACCTTCTACTCCATCCATCCCCATCCAACGGAGCGGGTGCAAACAACCAGGGAGCGACAAGTAGAGTCAGCAAAAGAAGGAAGCCCTGGGATTGGGCATGCTATACAAAATCCAATATTATATCCCATGCATGCCGGTCATTGTCAATATATCGAGCATTATCACTGTGCGGAGCCCATCCCTCCATTCATGGCCATCAAGAGGCCATTTAAAATGATGCAATTATCCCTGTTTGCCAACTATGTTTAATTCAAACTTATAGGGAATTTCTCCCTCCATGCTCTCATGACCCCTCACACATTGTTGTGAATCTTCCCATTCCATTGAAGGGGTCTATGAAAAAAATTGTTTTCACCCATTCCAAGCCATATCATTGGTGAATTCAATACTCAAGGGCACGTGCCCTTTCCCTATCAAATATTTTACAACCTTTGGGCACGGTCCCTTCCTTGTTGCTTCCAACTCTACCAGTGGAACTCCTTATTATTTCCTTTACTATATTCCAAGGGAGTTGCCATTGTTGCTTGAAACTCCAACAGAAGTCAAACAACCATTCTCATTCAATGGGAGCTGTTCAATTCTTATGAGAAGAAGAACTAGACCATCTGCCCGTTGGGCATGCTACGTAAGGAAGTATATGAGGTTTAGAAGCCAATTCCCAAACAGAAGCTTAACGCCAGGCAAGGCTAACAACCAGGGGACCTCCACCTCCTCATCTTCATTCAAATCCTCTTTTGTGCTGCTCAGCACCTTCTCGTGGTTTCCCCATTCCCTCCCCACGGGAGCTTTTATTTCCACATTTTATGATCCATTCACGTGTGCTGGGCATCACGCTCCTATTTGTAATAGTGTTCTCTACCTCGCGCCCAGTTGACGAGCCCAGAGGGCGGTGAATGGGTCTTTTAAAAAATAATCTCCAAGATACCTGTAACTAAAATATTCACAACAAACTTTCTTCGAAGGAGGTTAGTGACTGTTAGTTTAAATATCAACACACAAAGAGGACAATCACACAACACAAGGTTTATCCTGGTTCGGACCTCCTTTCCTTAGGAGTCCTACGTCCAGTCCCTGAGGAACAACTCAGGATTTCACTAACTAGGGAACAGTCCCCTAAGGACGCTACAGCACCCAGCCGGCTGGTCTTCCTTCACACCCGAAGGAACAACAACACCCTGGATACCCCACCAGGTCTTCCTTCACAACCGAAGGGAACAGCACCCTAGATACCCCACCAAGTCTTCCTTCACACTGAAGGGAACAACAACTTAAACAGAATTGAATGAAATTCAAGCCCCTAGATCAAGCTTTTGACAAGCAAGGATCTGAAGCAACTAGAACTGAGAGGAAGAACTCAAAGCTAAGCGCACTCTCAGAACTACACAAGCTCTCTCAAGATTTTCACTACAGAGTGGAGAGCAAAGAGCAAAAGTTAAGTGGAATGAAGTTCTAGGCTCTAGACTTCTTGCCGAAGAACTTTGAATGCTTGAATACTTGATCTATTGTTGTATCTATCTGGTCTCTGTATTCCTTCGGTCTCTTCTATTCTTCTGTCTTGTATTTATATCTTCAATTTGAAATAGACGTTGAAGTGTCTGTTGTCTCTCTCTTGAGTAGTCGTTAGACTGAATGACACCTGGAGTCTTTGAAGCTTCCAGTCAACAGTCTTTTGATCACTTGAGCATGCAAAGAGATGAGATCTTCAGAAATTCCTTTGGCTTCTATTTTGTTTAATGTTTAACATGGAGCTGGATCAGAGGTCTGCACAAATGTCAATCTCAAATAGCAGACAGCTAAGCTGTCTCTGATGTCAGTCAACGTTAGTAGCAATAGACAGAAAATAGTAATGCCAAATAGCTAAGTCTTAAATACGTAATCAGAGTAAGCACGATAAAGGATGATATCATCTGCATGCATGCAGAGATACGTTCAGATCTCATAAATGCAGAAGCGTCAGAGAGATATCTACGTGGACTTTGACTAGTCAACGCTTTTAAGATGAATAAGATATCATGTCAATATAAGATATGAAATCGATGGCTATATGACTTATGAAATCGTTATGAATAAGTCAGTTTGACCAAGTCGTTATGAGACATAACAAATCATTGTGGTTAATGAAGAAATTGTTGTGAAACACTTATCAAATCATTATACAAAGCAAATCGTTGTATTCACTAAAGAAATCGTTGTGAACACTTATCAAATTGTTATACAAAGCAAATCGTTGCGAGTTCTAAAGAAATCGTATGATTACTTAAGAAATCATTACGGCGAGCAAGTCGTTCCGAGTTCTAAAGAAATCGTTACAGTGACTTATAGAATCGTTATGACAGGCAAGTCGTTACGAGTTCTAAAGAAATCGTTACGATGACTTATAGAATCGTTATGACAGGCAAGTCGTTACAAGTTCTAAAGAAATCGTTGCGATGACTTATAGAATCGTTATGACAGGCAAGTCGTTACGAGTTCTAAAGAAATCGTTGTGATAACTTATAGAATCGTTATGACAGGCAAGTCGTTACAAGTTCTAACGAAATCGTTGTGATGACTTATAGAATCGTTATGACAGGAAAGTCATTACGAGTTCTAAAGAAATCGTTGCGATAACTTATAGAATCGTTATGACAAGCAAGTCGTTACAAGTTCTAAAGAAATCGTTGCAGCATCGACTTGTTTGAAACAACATGACTTTTCAATCTTATAGAATCGTTATGATGTTCAAAAGAATCGATATGGACTTAGAGAAATAGATTAAAGCTTCAGAGAAGTAATGCATACCTTTATTTACTTGTTTGACCTTGGTATTTTTCCTGTACTTAAGACTTATGAAATATTCATTAGATATAATTGATAAACTCTTGTTTGGTTTTGTTAATCATCAAAATATATATATGTAATTAATTAAAATTACATAGGGATAGACTGATCATCAATCTCCCCTTTTTTGGTGATGACAAAACTGAACAATAAGCATGGATGAAAAATATCTGAAATCAGTCTGAAGATATGACATGGAAAGTTTCTCCTTAGATATCAGACAAGCTATTTTCTCCCCAAATTTTTTTGGAATAATGTATTTCAGACATGCTAATTTTCTCCCCCTTTTTGTCATTAAGCAAAAGACAATCTTCGACAAAGAAAGAAGAGAAAAGATAGAGGAATAACCAAGGGAATTTTCATTAATTTTGAGGTGGGACAGGTAAATAGAAAGCAGGAGACAAAGAGAGGCAAAATGAGAAATAGTTTCCCATGCCTGTTCTTCTTGCTCTTCAAAAAAGTTTTAAAGACTCCAAAAGACAAAGAGTAGGTTGGTCCCATGGAGGAAGCCATCCTTTTGAGATGAAGATCTAGGTGCTGATAGAGGAGATCAGCATATGCATTCTTGTCCAAGCTCATCTTGAGGAAACGACGAGTCCCAAAGCTGGCATAGGTGAGGAATTGGTCCATGGTCACAAGATAGTGGTTGTGGTTATCTCTGAGAGCCTTATGCATAGCCACATAAACTTTGTATCTTTCTCCCAGACTTTGAAAGGGTCATTAATAAGATGAATAGAATTCATATCCAAGAAAGTAGCTGGAGAAATGGCTGGTTTGCCTTCCCCGGCCTGAACTTCATTGAGTGCAAACAACTGAGCTGACAAAGGATAGAACTTGGACCATTATGAGGATGTCATCCTTTCACATTCAGACAGAATGGGGGCTAGAACTTCAGCACTTACATGCCCCTGGTGATATTCCCTAAATAGGAATCTAGAAAAAGCAACCAGGCAGCCTTGCTGTACTTTAATTCTGCCCATTACTCTGGCAAAACACTCAAAGATGATGGATCCTACAGAGGATTCCATAACTAGAAAATGGATTTGAGGAAGGGCTATCTCTTCAGGCACTTCGAGGATAGAAAAATCTACCTGAACATCTGAAGTATGTGAGATGTCTGGAGTGAGAGCTGAAATGGCCCTTTTGAACTGGCTGAGCTGAACTTCAGGAAGTCGATGGAATATCTGTAGTTGTTGAAAACACATAGTGTCTGACCATCTTGATTTCCTTTTGAATGTAGGGTGCCCAAAGTTCTTTATGATACATCCTGAACCACTCAGATAAGGTCAGGGAGTGGTCCCTTGGAGGGAATCTAGCAGATTGGCAGAATAAATTCTTGAGGAGATCCTTGTGACCTTTGCCCATTGATCTTCTGATTTGGAGTGGGCAAGAGAGAAATTTGGATTTTCGGATTTTGAAAGAGAAGTGTAGGGTAGAATGGTGTTCAAATGATTTGTAAGATTTTGAAAAGGAAGGTTAATGATGGTGGCAAGAACAACTTTGGAAAGGTATTCCCTATACAGTGGGTTATTTTTGTTATCCACTGTGAGAGAGAACCACAAGGGAGGATGTTTAGGTTCAGAGGAAATGGAGGAAGTGGAAGTAATTTTCCTCTTCTTGGGGGCAGGACTGGAAGAGTCTGCCCTATGGACATGTTCTCCAACCTTCAACACAGACTTGAGGATCCCTTCCTCAAACTCATCCTTTATCTATTCCAGAAAGGAGAGTTAAGTTGGGCTCTTTCAGGTATGATAGTGATGAAAGAGGGTGGAGGAGTAGGATGAAGAAAAGAGTGTGAAGTAGTGGGAGGTCGTCAACGGTCCAAGGGAGGGACCAGAGGAGGAGGAGAGGCTCCAGCTGAGGATGCTGGAGGGCCTCAAGTATAGGAGAAGGAGAAGGAATTGTAGTACATGAGGCTAGAGATGAGGTGGACTGAAAAGGTGCTGGAGAGGAAACGGGTCTGGATTGAGGCTTCTTGAAGGTTTGTTGTGACGGACTGGGGTATTTATGCCCATTAAGGCTCCATATCCAGATCCGCCTCCCGCAAATGGACCGAAGTCTCGCAAGGGATAGCTCACACAACTCTCCAGTAAGAATATAAAAGACAAACCACAAGAGTATAAGACACAAGAAAGTACATGTGCTCATACCTGCATATAACAATATACAACTGTCCCATTACATTAATACATGTCCAAATAAAAAGTACAACTACCTGGGGCATACCCCGAGGGAGCACAAGCTCACACAACACTAACTACAACACAACTGCTGGTGGTACAAGTCTGTCACAATGCCGCTGCAAGCCAAACACACGGCAAGCCCTGTAAAGAACTGTAGGGGAGTGAGCCTCAACAAGTCACTGGCTCAGTAGGGAGGCCCCCAAAGAACAACAACAACTAAACAAAAGAGACCTCAACCTCAAAGGGGTCTCACTGGCCACACATATAGCCAAACCATTTCATGCTCACAACATTCACAGTAGATAATAGCTGAACTTTAAATATAACAATAAACAACAAGTCCTCGGAAGGAACAAGGAATTACAGGACTAGTATAACACTGCTAGTCCACTCAACAACAGTAGCGCTTAAGCCGTAGCCTCATAGGCACTACAATAACAACTAGTCGCCTAAGCCATAAGCTGTACAGGCGCACCACTGCCTAAGCTATTAGCTTCACGGGCAACCTTTAACACAAGGGTAATTGGACTACAAACCAAGAGCTGGTCCATTATACCCTAAACCACACTATGTCGAGAGCCACATATAAAGTGATAGGACTGGCTACAGCTAGCTAGTATATCACACAGTAACACCATAATTGGAACCATACCCAAGAAGGGTAAAACACAACAAAGTGGAAGGTCTCACACGGCCTCCACAAAGTACAAATCCATTAAACACAGTACGCCTAGGCCATAGCCTCATCGGCAAATTACCCACAAAGGGTAACATATCTAACAACCACAAACTAATCCACGATAAACTATAAACTAAGATCTACTTAAAACGGATAGGATATAACAAGTGGCAGGTCAAACCACAAGACCTCCACAACACACAAATACCTGAAAAGGGTCGGTACACAATATATCACCACAAAACTGTAAAGTAATCCACTAAGGGTATAGGTACCTGCTATCTCAAGGTACCACACACAAACAACCTTACGAAAGGTACTAGTAGGTGGTAAACACCACACAAACCACAACTTAACTGTGCCTTCACTTAGGCACAACATTACAAGTGAAACCTCGACCGGCAAGTCACACAAGCCACAACTAGAGCCGGTAAAGCACGAGTCGGAAAGGAACGACGCCACCACATGGAACGGACTACTGGCTGATCAGGCCAGTATCCAACCCGGAAACACAACACAAGAACAACCTCTCAGTCTCGCAGTCACGAACGAAAGGTCCAACTGTCGCTCCACGAGAACAAGTCAAACAACTGTGGAGACCAACCAACACCACACCTGCAGACACACAGCTGCAGGTCCATGCCTGGCACCTCTAGGGTCTCTGGCCGGAGCACCCTAAAGTGAGGCACTGGAAAACAGGACTAGCTGGGGACCAGTGTCGACTACTGGTGTCCGTACCCCCAACTACGAGCGCGCTACAAGCGACTGCACCCACCAACCACAAGCGCGCTGCCCTAGTGTCGTCTTCCCTCAGCCGGACGTACAACTCAAACACAGGAGTGAGGGTGCCCAGGAAGACGACACAGACCTCAACGGTACCACACTGTACCGGGACAAACCCCGAGCACAACAAACACACGTGCCTGGCTCACAAAGAACCTGGGGTACCCGACTAGAGAGGCATTCCGGAATAGGCGCCGGACCACCACACTCGGCAAGCTCAAACACGATATATACATAAACACTTTCTATTATCGTTCACGATACACAAATTACCATTAAGGATAGCTTGTCCTAGTCACCCTGTGACTCACAAGCTAACTTGCATAACTACATACACTAACCATATTAAAGATAACACCGCAGTTTGTCATTGGTCACACGGTGACCTCCACTGCCTCACTAAACATAATAGCACGACCACACTTAATAATCCATCTAGGATAATTCACAAGAAATCCTAAAGGATCATAGGAACCTCATCGCCGCAACACGCAGACTGACCTCACTAATTATTAATCATAATAACGCACGGTATGCCATGAACACACAAACCATATACATGGCATCCAAACCTCGAAGATATCACGTGTATAATATCTCAAGACGAATATATCACACATTATCTACGTAAACAAGATGTCCAACACATGGACAATATACACATACTTAAACCACTACGTACATCACACATCATTTACGTAAAACATGCCCATTACATGAGCAGTATGCTCCAACAGCATAACGAGTGCACTGGCTCACACCGGTCATCGCCATGCACACACAAACACGTAAAACAGACAGTGCTGACGCATGCACAAGCACAGGTTGGCGGCGACATCGATTTCCGTCCAAAGAATATAGACGACAATGTCCCTTGCCGTCAACACCAAGTAAGCGACCACCACTTGGCCGTTTACTCACAATCAACGGCTAGATACCTAGCCGTTAATCTCCCAACGAAGAACTCTGCGTCAACCGATGTTGATGCCAATATCTTCACTGCAGAACCCGCCAGAACACACAAAATGGCCCTAAACCGATTACACGGGCACTCTAGCCATAAATACAATAGAAAAACAAGGGGAAACACTTCCCCTTACATCTAACAACCACAATTAAACTGGAAAGACATGATCCAACGTTTGGATCAATCAAACCACCCGATTTCCCAACATGAAAACCCATTTTCCCAAAAACTCAATTAACATCCGAATTATGCAAAGAAAGCATAACAATTTAACCAGAGAAGATCAACGGGTCCAGTCCCTACCTCAGAAACGCTAGTAAGCCTCCAAAGAACCTCGAATCACGCCGAAACCCGAGGAACGTCCCGCGAACACCGCGCTCCAATTCGTCATTCCCCGCCTGATTTGCCGCTACCACGTGCACCACGACTGCTCCTCGTACTCCCGTCGACCACCAGAACTCGTGAAGAGGCTCAAGAGTGAAGGTGGGCGAAGAGGAGGGGAGAGAGGTGGGAAGGAACAGGGCTCGGGTCAGCCCTAAAAACACAGATGCGTCAGGTTAACGTCAACCTCTGTGTCGTTAACCAAACCGCCACCCAACTAGGCGTCCACATCGTTGGCCGCCAAGTTCATACAACGGAACACACCAGAACCATGGTAGACGTCCACATCGATGGACGCTAAAACCATGTTAATGGCAACCTATGGCCGCCAACACAAAGTCGACGTCACCCACCTGGACGCCAACCCACTGTTGATGTCCAGCGTACTGAACACCAACACAAACCCATAACCAAGCCCCGGTAAGGATCTAATAAGAAACACACAACACTAATGGGCCGCACATTGGCCACCAAACCCGCTAAACCTAGATTCACGGGGATCCGGAAAATGCGCGACGTTACATTATTATCACCTAAAGAGAAATGTCGTCCTCGACATATAAAACAAATCACAACAAGCCGGATTATCACCTAAAGAGAAATGAAACCATACACAGAACAAGAAGGATACTCTTTTTCTGCATCAGCCTTTCAATTCATCTAACCATTTCCATCCTTGCTTTGTTCTTTTCTTTTCTTTCAATTCATTTCACAATTACTCTGTTCTGTCGATTTTATTGCCTTTCTTTACTTTTCAATTGTAGACGATTCTACCTTGCCAATGGCGATTTATCTCCTTGGACTGAACCTGTTTCCACAATTTTCCGGCTGTGTTTGCAACATTTCTTTCGAGACCACTTTACCTTTCTCAAATATCTTATACTGTGATACTCTTTCATACCATAATCCTTCCAAATTCTTGAATTTTCCGGTGCCATTTTCTTTCTCTATTTATCACTGTCAACTGTTATTCTGCCTCATCTGTATTTACATTCACAACTGATATCTCTTCAAAGAAAACTAATCACCATCTTTGAATTTTCTGTCTTTTCATATTATTCTACTCATACCACTTTAAGTCATCTCTAATTAAAAACCATAATAAACTCTGTTTCTTTATTCCACTGCGCAAAACTTTACACTTTCTTCTTATCCCAACAAACCTTGAACAATCTGTGAATATTAAATCTTTCTTATTTCCTCTTCCGCTGCGCCACTCTGATCACACCGAACAATTACTTTCAATTACTTTCTTCTGGCTTCAACTGTATTCATTTCTAACTTTAACTGCTTCTCAAATCATCTCATTCAATTAATTCATGCTGAAAATATTATTGCAATTTCTGACCTGCCAAACCACTATTGACATATTGTGCTCTTCATATATCTTTCTTGCTTTATTGACATTTTCTGGCTAATCTCATAATTTTATTATATAACCTTTCCAAATATTCTTTAATCGGTCCATTCTTGCTCCTGCATCAAACTCTGGAATATCTTAATAACAATCCATTTCTGCTTCATTGAATCATTTTTTTTTTGCACCAATATGCAAACTCTGGCTGACATTTCCTGACTCATCTGACCTTATTCACTTTATCATTTGCTAAATTCCTCCTTTCTCTGATCCACATCTTTTCTTTATATAGACTGCCAGTCATTTTGATTATATCGCAAAATACTTTTCTTATTCCATTAAATACTCTTTCTGAAAAATTCCTCATAATCTACCATTCATCAACTAAATATTCCTCTAGTGCAATTCTCAGAAAATCTCATTGCACACAAATTCTTCTTTTCTCTCTTTCTTTATTCAACTGATCCTTTCCATGCATATTTATACAAATCCTCATATCACATTTTTTGTTACCATTATCATTCAAAAAACACACTTTTCTCAAATTTTTAATCTCAGGCATACTTAATCTATCTGCCATAAATCACTGCTCTTCTTTGTACCAGTACCTCTTTTAAAACTAATCTGCCTTACTTAATCATATCACAACTTTTCATAATACTAATCACATTCTCATCCACACTGTTTCTTGATATCATCTAACTCAGATCTCTGATGCCATAATACCTCTGCTGAGGTTCTCAGCTATATTCTGCACATTTAATCATTTCTAACACTCATACTGACCTGCTCCTCATTACCTTGTTACCATATACCTGTCTTTATTAATCTGTATTCTTACCTGCTGGATTCCATATCCAAGCATATTAATCTCTTCAATTCCTTTAACTGCAAATCTTCAACAACTAATCTGTTCTATCACAAACCAGCACGCTGGTATAATCACACAGATTATACGACCTTTAATCACATCAACTTTCAATAACTGTTAACATCTGCCAATTCTCAACACATAAACACACGTCCTACTAAACAAAAACTTAAACAATTACCACTTTAACCAACATAAAATACAGACTTACTACCAGCAGTGGACATTAATCAATGTATTGGGACATTGTACTTTCAATGTCTTTTCATATTCTAACTGGACATTTTCTCTGATACCAACTGTGACGGACTGGGGTATTGATGCCCATTAAGGCTCCATATCCAGATCCGCCTCCCGCGAACGGACCGAAGTCTCGCAAGGGATAGCTCACACAACTGTCCAGTAAGAATATAACAGACAAACCACAAGAGTATAAGACACAAGAAAGTACATGTGCTCATACTGCATATAACAATATACAACTGTCCCATTACATTAATACATGTCCAAATAAAAAGTACAACTACCTGGGGCATACCCCGAGGGAGCACAAGCTCACACAACACTAACTACAACACAACTGCTGGTGGTACAAGTCTGTCACAATGCCGCTGCAAGCCAAACACACGGCAAGCCCTGAAAAGAACTGTAGGGGAGTGAGCCTCAACAAGTCACTGGCTCAGTAGGGAGGCCCCCAAAGAACAACAACAACTAAACAAAAGAGACCTCAACTCAAAGGGGTCTCACTGGCCACACAAATAGCCAAACCATTTCATGCTCACAACATTCACAGTAGATAATAGCTGAACTTTAAATATAACATAAACAACAAGTCCTCGGAAGGAACAAGGAATTACAGGACTAGTATAACACTGCTAGTCCACTCAACAACAGTAGCGCCTAAGCCGTAGCCTCATAGGCACTACAATAACAACTAGTCGCCTAAGCCATAAGCTGTACAGGCGCACCACTGCCTAAGCTATTAGCTTCACGGGCAACCTTTAACACAAGGGTAATTGGACTACAAACCAAGAGCTGGTCCATTATACCCTAAACCACACTATGTCGAGAGCCACATATAAAGTGATAGGACTGGCTACAGCTAGCTAGTATATCACACAGTAACACCATAATCGGAACCATACCCAAGAAGGGTAAAACACAACAAAGTGGAAGGTCTCACACGACCTCCACAAAGTACAAATCCATTAAACCACAGTACGCCTAGGCCATAAGCCTCATCGGCAAATTACCCACAAGGGTAACATATCTGACAACCACAAACTAATCCATGATAAACTATAAACTAAGATCTACTTAAAACGGATAGGATATAACAAGTGCAGGTCAAACCACAAGACGTCCACAACACACAAATACCTGAAAAGGGTCGGTACACAATATTCACCACAAAACTATAAATAATCCACGAAGGGTATAGGTACTTGCTACCTCAAGGTACCACAACACAACAACCTTACGAAGGTACTAGTAGGTGGTAAAACACCACACAAACCACAACTTAATTGTGCCTTCACTTCGGCACAACATTACAAGTGAAACCTCGACCGGCAAGTCATACAAGCCACAACTAGAGCCGGTAAAGCATGAGTCAGAAGGAACGATGCCACCACTCGGGAACGGCTATTGGCTGATCAGGCCAGTATCCAACCCGGACAACACAACACAAAACAACCTCTCCGTCTCGCAGTCACGGAACGAAAGGTCCAACTGCCGCTCCATGAGACAAGTCAAACACTGTGGAGACCAACCAACACCACACCTGCAGACACACAGCTGCAGGTCCATGCCTGGCACCTCTAGGGTCTCTGGCTGGAGCACCCTAAAGTGAGGCACTGGAAACCCTACTAGCTGGGGACCAGTGTCGACTACTGGTGTCTGTACCCCCAACTACGAGCGCGCTACAAGCGATTGCACACCCACCAACACAATCCGCTGCCCTACTGTCGTCTTTTCCCTCAGCCGGACGTAAACAACTCAAACATAGTAGGGGGTGATGGTGTCCAGGAAGACGACACAGACCTCAACGGTACCTGCGACAACCCTCGTTATACTGTACGGTTATACCAACCCCCGTTGGTATAGCAAGCGTCATCACAGTGGGACATTTACCCCAAACGATACAAACAGCTGAGATACACGCGAATATACGCCAGAGTAGCGGAAGTAAAGATAACTGTCTTCATTAATTCATCATCCACATTAAACATACATAAGTTTGCAATTAACATAAGAGCTAAAAGTTCACATAATTTAAATTGCTGAAAATTAATACATAATGTCCACACTTATACAATTTTCTCATGATAGTTCTAGTACAATGTTACTTTTACATACTATGAAACACAAAAGGGAGTACTTTGCTCCAACAATCTAAACTCCGCGCTCGGGAGTCCGTCTTACCGTCTCTTCCACGAGAGTCTCGTCACCGTCTATACTGTACGCCGAAGCAAGAAATGAGTCTTAAAGACTCAGCAAGCAACACTATTCATAACATACACGTATAAGTCATAGTGTTTTTACATGTACCATTCACAAATTACAACATATGGCATGCTAGTCATTTCGAAGTTTCACTTATCATGACAGTTTACAGTTTAATACATGGATCATGCTTTCAGATTTCTAGAATAAAACTGACCTATCACATGCTCTCTATTCAATTTTATCGTGAACTTTGCCTTTAAAGAACCAAGGCATGAGAGCTACCACATGAACACTGTGCGTATATGAAGGGAAAACACAATATGCATGGATTTTTCATGTTCTTAGGCACATACACAGACATTTTCACATGCTTTAAAGTTGCTGGTTTCACATGGGTCAACGGCTGTAAACCTACACATGAGAGCTACAATGTTGTTTAAAACATACCATGTGAACAACCAATCATGCTATTTTGTACACATGCTCATCAATTATCCCTAACATGATTCTAGACATTTTCGCACATAGAACATGACGATAACAACATGAATTACTGATTTCACATGGTTTCACGCTTTGTCTCACATGGATTCCAATGTCATATTCTCACATCTTTAGTTTCACATTTTCTTTACACAAGTTTCCAATTCACATGGTTACACTTTACACATACACATTTCACATTGTTCACTACACATTAACACATGAACACATACACATAAACATTACACATTCACATTTAGGTGCCGTGACACATAGTCCAAACCACCAAAAGGCAAAGAAGGACATTTACACATCATATTACACATACGCCATCTAGGCATTACAATGCGACTCTTGGACTGCGCACCGGGGAGAACAAGTCTCCACCCTAACCATGGTACTTGTCCCCTCCAGGATTTCCCCCTAATGCCCTTAGGTCACTTACACATTGAACTTTCTCAGGGGACTTTTCCCTGATACAGTTCCACCTGCCCTCTACGAAGCAGTGTCACATTGGCACAGTTACACATTTACACATTTTACCCGATTTTTACACATGGATTTGCACATATCACTTTTCATTCCATTCACTTTCTCACTCACATGCATTCTCTCTGTTTATCCTGACATGACACTACATATTCAGGAATCTAGTGTTCAGGAGATTCACAATCAAGTTGGCACCTACAAAATCGAATTATTTTACAAGGCTGCATTAGTTTCACAATTTACATGGAAATTTCATATATATATCATCTACTGGTACAAATGACCTGAAATTTTGACCACAGGCTATTTTCGGTTTTAGAATCCCACATGCAAAATTTCAGATTTTTCTGAGATAAAAAAAAATTACCGAAAATCTAACATTTCTTTCACATGCTATCCGCAATTCATTTAACGTGGAGTTACACACAAGTACAGTTTTGACCACCACTGTCTGAACCTTTAACAAGCGGACTACAGAATTCATTTTCGAAATTTATTGTACTAATACTCCCTTAGTTTTGGAAGATTTATATGACCTAAGCATAATCTCTATTTTTCTAAACCATTTGCAATAATTCACATAAGCATAGAGAATATTCTCAGAATTTTAGAACAGGGACTAAACCTTACATGCACAATCCTCAAATTTAGGGCATTTAGACTTGTTCCTAAATCATGCAAACATGGTTTCAACAAGATAATATGCATCACACATGTATCTTCATGACATAGCTAGGTTCTATTATCGTGATATCCATCCACATACACCACATTCATCACATCAATAATATACACTAGCATATAAACGATTTACAATATATCCTCATCGTGAAACATATCGAAAATAGTCGTATAGAAGGGCAGAAACAGTCACTGTTCTGTCCAGATGAACTTAGCGGCAATCTCTGACCGCTAATCAGTGTCAACGGCATAATCGATTGACGCCAAGCATAATCTCAGTGTCAAGGATATTGCCGTTAATGTCGGATCTGTGCAAAACACAGACCCGAGCTCCAAGATAGGAGAATGGGAGGGTCTAGAGACACGAGGGAAAATCCATAAAACTGTAAAACCATCCTAGACACATACGGGGACTTATGTAGGGTCACTTGCCTCTTAAAAATTCCTCCAATGGATCTAAATGCTCAAAGAAGCTCTCCTTGGGCAGTCCCAAGAAGTATAGAAAAGTCCTCCAAGATCTCCTTCCTCGGGCTCTTGGATGATCTCCACAGCAAGGAAATGTTGGGGAGGCCTTCTCCTTTGCTCCAGCTATCCTCTTGTCGTGGAAGAGGCCGGATCTAGCTCAGAAGGTCGTATCTTTGGGTTGCAAGGTGGGGGTTTTCTCACAGTTCAGAAGTAGGGTTTCTTCTCTGGTTTCTCTCTTGGCAAAAGGGTGAAGAAGGGGTTTGGGGAGCAGATTCGGGTTTAGACATATGGGAAGAGGCTTCTCTCCCACTCACAGGGTGACAAGATGGCTCTCAGAGCCGTTGGGGACAGCTCCCCAATGGGTGAGCTACCTTGTTTCCGGATTTTCTTCTGGCTCTGCAACGCATGCAGGTCAGAGAGTTGGCGTCCACATCGTTAGACGCCAGGATTAGTGTTGGCGTCCATGGGTGGACCGCTGACACACCTCGGCGTCATGCTATTGACGCCAACATGGCCTTCGGGCAGAAGTCTAAATCATGCAGAAACCCAGCACACCCATGCCTATTTACATGTAATATCCAATAGTTTTATGCACACTCTACCATCAAGCAATACATACATTATTTATTATGTACATACACCATAATACACTAATACATATGTAGATACACCATACGTACATACACAACGTGAATTATCTATAGCCAACACAATAATACAACAAAATTCGAGGGCCTTACTACCACACTGTACCGGACAAACCCGAGCAAACAACACACGTGCCTGGCTCACAAAGAACCTGGGTACCCGACTAGAGAGGCATTCCGGAATAGGCGCCGGACCACCACACTCGGCAAGCTCAGACCACGATATATACATAAACACTTCCTATTATCGTTCACGATACACAAATTACCATTAAGGATAGCTTGTCCTAGTCACCTTGTGACTCACAAGCTAACTTGCAACAACTACATACACTAACCATATTAAAAGAACCACCGCAGTTTGTCATTGGTCACACCGTGACCTCCACTGCCACACTAAACAAATAGCACGCCACACCTAATAATCCATCTAGGATAATTCACAAGAAATCCTAAGGATCTAGGAACCTCATCGCCGCAAACACGCAGACTGACCTCACTAATTATTAATCATAATAACGCACGGTATGCCATGAACACACAAACCATATACATGGCATCCAAACCTCGAAGATATCACGTGTATAATATCTCACGACGAATATATCACACATTATCTACAAACAAGATGTCCAACACATGGACCAATATACACATACTTAAACCACTACGTACATCCACATCATTTACGTAAAACATGCCCATTACTGAGCAGTATGCTCCAAGAGCATAACGAGTGCGCTGGCTCACACCGGTCATCGCCATGCACACCAAAACACGTAAAACAGACAGTGCTGACGCATGCACAAGCACAGGTGGCGGCGACATCGATTGTCGTCCAAGAGATATAACGACATGTCCCTTGCCGTCAATACCAAGTAACGACACCACTTGGCCGTTACTCACAATCAACGGCTAGATAACTAGCCATTAATCTCCCAACGAAGAACTCTGCGTCAACCGATGTTGACGCCAATATCTTCACTGTAGAACCCGCCAGAAACACACAATGGCCCTAACAGTTACACGGGCACTCTAGCCCGTAAATACAATAGAAAAACAAGGGGAAACACCTTCCCCTTACATCTAACAACCACAATTAAACCGGAAATGACATGATCCAATGTTTGGATCAATCAAACCACCGATTTCCCAACATGAAAACCCTTTTCCCAAAAACTCAATTAACATCCGAATTATGCAAAGAAAGCATAACAATTTAACCAGAGAAGATCACGGGTCTAGTCCCTACCTCAGAAATGCTTGTAAGCCTCCAAAGAACCTCGAATCACGCCGAAACCGAAACCCCCGAGGAACTCCCGCGAACCGCGCTCCAATCGTCATTCCCCCCTGATTTGCCGCTACCATGCGCACCACGGCTGCTCCTCGTACTCCCGTCGACCACCAGAACTCGTGAAGAGGCTCAAGAGTGAAGGTGGGCGAAGAGGAGGGGAGAGAGTGGGGAAGGAACAGGCTCGGGTCAGCCCTAAAAACACAGATGCGTCAGTTTAACGTCAACCTCTGTGTCGTTACCAAACCGCCAC